>VXBH01005514.1:62688-109973 GCA_013400035.1 Rynchops niger
TTTTTTTTTTAAACCGCCAAGTGGAATTTTTTCACTTACATTCCTGGAGCCGATTTCTCCCTGCAGTTTTCATCTAGCCACACCAGCTTCAGATCAAAACTCTGAAAGCTGTTTCCCTGGAACAAAAGGAAGAAGATGTTCCTGTTATTGATGTAAACATCACACTTTGCCCCCACTCTGTCAATCCACTGAACAGCAGAGCAAGACTGGCAGCGAGACTCTTTTGTGGTCCACACATCTATCCCACACTACGATGGTAGACCTTGGAGACTGAAGAAACACAGGATTAGGAAGAAAATTCTTAATTTATCACTTAAGTGGTGGCCTGTAATGCCATGGCTACAACTAATAGCGACAGACCTTCTTAGATGGCACTTATCTCTACAAGAGTTTCTTCCCTGTTGCATGGCAACGCTCCCAAATCATCCTCGACGCGCAGCATTACCTAGTTTTGCTTATGATCTCCCTAGGAGCTGGACTGCAGATGACGCAGCCACATAGGAGTCACTACTTTAATCAATAGCACATCAAAGAGAAGAAACTGAAATGGTTGAAATATTAGGTAAAGACCACGTTTAATATTACATCTTCCTTCCCTGTCAAAAGTCCAGGTGCCTACACTACAGAGCTGCTATCTGCAAAGATGTGGTTGACCAAGGGCAGATACTAGCACTGTGGAGCTCACCATGAGTTAATCACTGATGTATCTACCAGATCTGGGGGAACGGGGGGGTAGGGAGGTTCAGATTCCCAGCACCAGAACCCTCATCAGCAGACCCCTGCTAGCAGCCCAACCTAACCAGTCCAATCCCAGTTCAGCAATGTCTCTCCAAGCCTCAATAACAGTCATAGCAGCAGATGAGACATAGTGGGTGGGAACCTTTGACTGAAGAGAGATGTCTATAATGTAGATATCTCCGCATGAGCTGGTTAACCTGTGCTCTTGTCCTGAAGTCAACGGAGTTGAGGACACGATTCAACTCATACTAATTTTGGCATCTAAAATAGGTCAGATGAACCACACCTAGACAGTGCATGTCTCTCTCCCCTGACTATAAAGGGAGCCTGGGGGCACTTGCTCACAGCGAGATCACTACAGCACTGAGAAATCTTCAAGGTAAAGTTGGATGAGATAAACACCACGCGATGTCCTCAGGCCTAGACCCTGCAAGCTGCGTAGGACTGCCCAGCCTTATCGCAAAGGCTCGTGTTTGGAAGAGCCCGTAAGATCTGTCAGCTCACAAGGCAGTCATGTGTTTGGCCACCTCAGGGGCTGGCACATGACTAAAGAGGTGCACATGAAGAGAGCTGTGCTAGATTACAGGTGCTGTCAGTCAGAGCAAGCCAAGCTGGACTTAGTTAACATGCTGCAGAACAGCTTTGAACACGTATTATTCATCTAGCTATCCATGGCTGTAGACACTCCCTGTCTGCCCCACACCCAGGCCCTAAATCCTTGAAATAACCTCAAGAACACCTGTAACTTCTGCTGCCATGCTACCAGCAGAGTCAACCATGAAAGATCATATTTAGTTCTATGCACGAGTGCTTCCCATATAGCATCTTTGACCCATCAGGCCCCTTTCGAATAAGCAAGGACAGAAATCAACAGATTCACATGCAGGCATGGTATTAGATTACTAGAAAGGTGCCTGTGGTGATAGCACAGTACACGTTTACTGGGAAAAAAAAGTTATGTGGAGACTACTCTGTTCCTTCTGCGTTAGGGTTTCTTTTATTCTCCAGCACAAACCACAGGTGCACAGATCTGAGACAAGGTTTTGCCAACAGCCAAGCTTTGCTGCATTTTCAACATTAAAGGAACCTGAATTTTACTGTCATTTGTCTGTGCTGCCCTTCTAATCCCTCTGGAAGATTGAAGGCTCACCTGAATTAGCACAAGGACATCATCAAAGAGCAAGATCCGGTCTGATCGATTCGTGCTGGCAGAGATGGGAAGATTTTTGCTATCTTCCAGCAGCCTCCTTTCAGGTACACAGAGCATGTCCTGCAGAGGGAACCACAGAGGTCAAGAGGGTGAACCAAAAGCATCGAGAAATATCAGGATTTGGAGGAGGACATGCAACTCAAGCCAACAGGTCCGGAGACTGTCTGACTTGTGGCACAAGCTGACAGTGACAGCAGAACTGGACGCAGGGTGAAACTTCTAAAATACCCGTTGTCCATATGGTTTCTCCAGGGCTTCCACATTGCCCTGCTCTGCTGGCTTCCAAACCGAACCTCAAATGCTTGATCTGTATTAAATTTCCTCCATGTGTAAGCAGAAGTGTAAGACCTCCAAAAGAGCTCCCCATCAAGTCGCTTTCTATGTCCGTGACTCACTGTGAATTTGTAGCCCAAGGATTTCCATAAGGACTTGGTGAAACAAGCTTCATCCAGGACTTGGCTGATGAAAGACTCCAGCTTCACGTATTCCTTGATGGCAGTGGTAACCACATCTTTTTCAGTCCCCTGATAAAAGAAGGCAGGGCTTGAGGAACACTTCAGGCATGCCTGTGCAGGACATCTACTCTGGGCTACAGCTGCAGGAAAAGCTTCAGCAGTTCTGAATCCAAAAGGCTAATGAGAGTTAACCTTCCAACCCCCTTTGCAAGGAAAGCCTCCCAACTCTCGTATTACTTCCGCCACCTGCAGAAGCATGCAACCTTAGGCCAGTTGCTTGACCCTTTGCAGCTTCTCTATATAATGAGTATGTACTGGGCTGGAGCACCTCTCGTATGTAGACAGGCTGAGAGAATTGGTGTTGTTCAGCCTAGAGAAGAGAAGGCTCCAGAGAGATCTTTGAGCTTCTTCCAGCATGTGAAGGAGGCCTACAAGAAAGCTGGAGAGGGACTTTTTACAAGGGCATGTAATGATAGGATGAGGGGTAATGGCTTCAAACTGGAAGAGCGTATATTTAGATTAGACATCAGGAAGAAATTTTTCACTTTGAGGGTGGCCAGACACTGCACCACGTTCCCCAGAGAGGTGGTAGATGTCCCATCCCTGGAAGTGTTCAAGGCCTGGTTGGATGGGGCTTTGAGCAACCTGGTCTAGTGGGAGGTGTCACTGCCCACGCCAAAGGGGCTGGATCTAGATGATCTTTAAGGTTCCTTCCAAATCTAACCATTCTATGATTCTATCAGTAGCTCCTACTACACTGAAATGGCCGCTGTTCATTGCTTTGAGACCTTCAGGTGGGCTGCACTCCACTAGTGCTAGTTACTACCACGCCACCTGTGCACTGGAAATCATTTTTCTTCCGACCTGCTTTGGATTCACTGACACCACTACAAAGCCCCACAAGCCCTGCATAAGCCGTTAGCATAAGCCAGTCAAGTAACGTCACACAAAGTTTCTTACCTCCTTGAGAACCTCCTTCAGCTTGGTAAGGAGCAGTATATACTGCTCGATATGATCTCGGATAGGTTTGTGAAGAACAGTGTACAAGGCCAGTGACATGGAGGTCTCAGTGGTGAAGTCTGTGAGGAATTGTTTCAGCACTGTCTTATGGTGCTTCCAGGCTTCACTGCAAGATGGTGAATTAAGACAAAGGTTCATTAATTATGTTTTTCTGAAAATTGCCACTCCTCTGCCTTCCAAAGTTTATATGCTACCTTGCTTACAGAGACTTGAAAGACCAGGAGATAACATAGTGCAAATATCTTTGCACACCAAACACAGAGAAATGAGGCAAGTGAGGCAAAGACGAGCTCCATCCCTCCCGCCTCTGGCCCAGAGGCCTTTGCAAATAGGAACCACAGACACAGGGAATATAGCACGACTTTTATGATAGTTTGCACACCAAAAGAGTGACTCGGATACAGCAGCTGTGAATCTGCTCATGTCTCATGCTCATGCTTTCATTTGTTATTTCCTTCAGACATCTCGGACAAGCAGTGGAAATTTCCTGCCAGATTCCCACATCATCCTTTCTCAAGTCCCACCCCTTACCTGAACCCCCAAATTCCAAAGTTAAAGGTTTCCTCTCCTACAAAAGGAGCTGCGTGTGGCTAGGAGGAGATGGAGAGAGATCTGTAGAGGAAACCTTTCAACAGCTGCTGCCATGGTCTCAGAAGATGGCAGGAGCAGCAAGTATGGCCAAGCAGCTGGACCATGAAATGGAAATCACTGCAAGGTGCAGTGCTGCTCATCCCAGTTTAGTGTCTTAACCCATATAACGTCATTATGTTCCTATCAGCCCCTTCAAAGGAACGTTTTTCAGCCCACTGACCTTTTGCTCTTTGTGGCATGTTCGAAGCCGTGGACCACAACGTAGTTTGCAAAAGTGACAAAATATCTGTTGGCAAGAAAAAAAAAAAAAAAAAACCACAAAAAAAAAACCCACACAAGCACAAGATGAGTTAGAGATGTACATTAGCCACAAGGTTTAAGCAATAGAGGGAAGAAGCTCTTTTGAAAATGTCATGTCAGGTCCACCTTTCCACAGGAGAGAAAAGGAGTAGCTACTGGACTGCTCACCTTGGCTCACTCCCTTTTTGTCCCCTTTGCCACCTCCTTGGTTTAACTGTTGTGTTGACTTCTGCACTAGTATCGTTACAGGAAGTTTAAATCACCCTGGCGCTTAGTATAAGCAGAAGTGAACTTGCGCAACTGTCCTGGAAAGCAAATCTACAAAGGCTGAGCTTAAGATTTCAGCTTTGGATGTCTGAATTCCAGCTGATTAAACTGAAAATTTGTATTACTGATGGTAAACTCAAGTCAAGGTGTCCCAGTGTCAATGTATGTCATCTCACACTAGAGGGAGATCGAGCCATATTTTGTCAACAAACACCATGCTTTCTTCCAGTAGTGTTTTCAGATAAGTCACGTATAATGTCCAAACTAATCACCATTTATTACATCTTTCAAGGACATGTGTTTACTGTTGATTTTCAGGCCCCTAAACGGCAGCTTTGCTTCCTGCTGTATTGCTCCAACAACTGTGAGACGTTGTAGGATCAGGACTGCACACAGTGAGTCAGCAGAGGTGGGCAGGAACCAGCTTTATTTTTTTTTTCTTGCATGACGCCCAACAGAAACAGATTTTCATTTCCAAACAAGGGGAAATTAGATCTTACGATAAGCTTCTCCTTTGTGTCATCTGAAACCTCAGCACAAGTTTTCATCTTTTATATGTCCTTTTAAGGCAAACCCATTTTAATTCACTGAATGAACATCACACACCCTCTAAACTCCATTCACATGAAGGCAAAGTTGGTTGTGCATCACTTTCTGAAATGATGCTGGCCAAGTAATAACAAAACAAAAAGAGTAGCTCTTCCTTCCTCCTCCCTCCACAAGCGTTAAAACCACAAAACTCAAGACTAGATGGACAGCAATGTCCAGGAGCCAGTGAGCCCATCTCCTGTTCCTATGCGGGTGCCAAACAGGACAGACAATACAAGCCCATCTGGCAAGGGCTTGGCCACATTTGTGGCCAACGTGCTGAATGAATGATTGAACACTGGCTGATCTTGATGTCATCTCAGATGTCCATGAGCCATTTTTCATGCTCGGACATCAATATACAGGTTACACACGCTACAGTGATTTTGATAAACATTTTATTTTGCATTGCAGACAGATGGGGCGCAGACGTAATTAATTATAGAAACAGCAATAGGGCATTACGTTTTTCACATCGCGCTACATCCATCACTTGCTATCATATCCCTTGCCAAAAGCATGAAAATGTGTCACAAACACGTAATATGAACCGTGTCTGGTAACGTCTTCCTCTCCTCATCCCTATGAGGCCTTTAAACTTGCTTGTGCATCTGTTTCTGTTCCTGATGACAGCCCAAGCTTTGCTCTCACAAATTCCCCAGGCACAAATGCTCCCCCTATCCTCTTCCTATTTTTAAGATGCATTAAAAACACTGTATTTGCAAGAAAGAAATTCTGCCTCTTATAAGCATACTCACAGCTAAAAAAAAAAAAAAAACAAACCAAAAAAACCACCCCACTGTTTATTATGCTGTTTATGTTCTGTAGCACTTGTCCTGAACACTGAATGCAATCACTTCCCTGACCTAATAACCAAACACTAGTAGACAGGACCGACCAAATTAAATAAACACATTAATTGCACCGACCTAACAGTTAATTGATAAATTTGGTCCCTTACGCTACTCCGAAATGCTTCTGTACTTACTGAATCCAGAGGCTTAAAAACAGGTCTCCTTTCCAGACAATGTAAATATCCTGGATGCAGAATGACTCAGAGGTGCTGCATTTTTGTTTCAGTATCCGGTAATTTTCTTCTGTGAGGTTCCAGACAGCTTGAAAACGATCATTCAGGAGCAGGAGGAGCTTAAAGTTCTCCTTTCCTTTCTGGTCACTAGGCTCTTTGAGGAAAAGATGAGGGGGAAAAAGGCTATCAGAAAACCTTGATTCCAAGAAAGATTGTGGAAAACATTGCCTATATTTAATACTCAGCTCAATTTTTGAGCATGAAGCACATGCAGTCTTACAGAAAAACAATGCCAAAGAGGAAGGAGATGATGATTTAGGGTTGGGTCCCTGTGAGTTATTGCAGGGACTATCCATGCTAAGGCTTTGTCCTTCCCAATCTTGTGGGGCATGGGGTCAGGGCCACCTGTGAGGCTCAGCCCCAGCTTAGACACAAGCACCAGAGGAAAATGTTCTGTCCCTGCCCCAAAGGGCTGTTCCCGGTCTCCTTGGAGGCTAGACTAAAATGGTGGTGACATGAGAAGGAACCACCCTACGGGTCTAATCCAGTCATTCCACTTTTGGCCAGACAGGCTTGTGAATATTTATATGTATTTGTTATTTCAGTGGAGTTTCTCTGATTTAATGCCAGCTCAGAACTTGCACCCGCAAGTTTTACCTTCAAAGATGGGCATGACCATGGATTGAGAGTAGGAAGGCAGAATGGGCACCATTTAGGGGCTGTGTATGTGGAGATACATTTTGGATTTCCATGCACCACGCTGGAAACAAGCCTCAGAGCAGGTGTAGAGGCTGACATTGGTTAGAATCTGGATTAACCTCTAAAAACAATAGGAACCACAGTCCTAGGCTTGAATGGAAGGCCACAGGCATCCTTAAGAGCTCACTATCTTAAGTGAAACAGTTCTACATATCACTTACTCCAGCAAACAAGCCTCCAGCAAGTCCTCAGCCATGAAGTTTCAATTATAATTCCCTTCACAGGTGTGCCAGTGACTCAAGGCTAGAGCTACAGATTAAAAAGTGGTCTTTGACCTACCTGCCTGGAGCAGAGGCTTGAGGATGAGGGCATCTATCCGTGCCAGGCATGCTGAGAAGGTTTCTTCTACTTGGAGCAGAGATGCAGTTGCTTCAGCTGTGCACATGTCCTGGAGACAACACAGAAGGTACACATAAATTCCCTTACAAGAGTATCCATCTACCAAGGTTTCAGTGCTCATTGCAAACAATCAGCCTTTCCTGCTCTTGACAGCACACACAGGTGTAATTGCTGTCACCAAAAAGCATTTGAAAATGTTAGAAGAGGAAATGGAAACCGATAGCTCAACATAAGTTGGTATCTCAGAAGACCACCAAGGCTATAGCCCATTTTCCTGATGCTCCCATTCAAGATCTTCTCAGGTGGGCCATGATACCTCTTCCCACATGACTGGAAAGTCCCTAAACTTCTTGATATCTCTTAATCCTGTTTAGTGTCAGATTCGTTCTCCCAGAAGAAAATCCCTGAAGTACAAGGCAGCAAAGGATGAAGCAGAGCATCTCTTCTCATATCTCTCACCAGTTTTCTGCCCGGATGCCTCAATCTGAACCTTTTAGCATTAAAAGCTATTGTATGGAGCTGCAGAGCCACACTAGCCATGCTCAAACATTCAGCTCTCCAGAGGAGCAGAGGTCTGGTGTCACTCCTTCCCGAGTAGGACACTGCACTGCTGGTTATATGTCACAACTGCTGCGTCACCAAGGAAAGCTTGCCTAAAGTGGAAGTGGGCAGCACACCCATGTGAGCAAACTCCAGTAGCTTCCTCCTTCCAGCATTACCTCCCAAAAGAAACGTATCAGAGGAAGTGAACGCAGCCAGCTAGTAGCATGTCATGAGAGACTACTCCGGAAAAAAGACAGGTGGTGAAGATACTGTAGGTAGAGTCAGCTGATATTACTAATAGTGATAAAAATACAAAAATCTGAGATTCTTTTAACTTTATAAAACAGCATACTCAAGGGACTGAATACGGTCTGTCCATATTTAACCTTAGCCTGGTTGTATTGCGTGCTCAAAGGCTACGTTCACAACAGTAGGCAAATGAGGATATGGCATTATGCTGCAAAGATTTACGTTGCTAAATTGGTAGCAAAGACCTTGGCACAGTTTTGATGTGTATCAACAAGTACCTCTCTGAGACAATTCTCAGGCATGGCCCAGGGACCATTTGAAATGGGTAGCTTGCACATAGTCATGCATTTTGAGAGGTAAGGAGAAATTAGCTATGTATAAGATATGCAATAACCACTTGGTTATGGGGCTAGACCTAATTTATTTACTAATGGAGACATAAATAGAGTTTTTGCACTGTTTCCAGGAAGAACTGAACTCATGCTATCTGCTGGTGGCATCCTCTAAGGCATCTTGAGCTTCTACCCTGTTGCTACAAACAATTGGTGACATTCATTCTTCTTCTGTTGAGATGTCGGGAAGTTAGGTGTAGAAGCCTAAATCTACTTCATACTTCACGGGAAGAAATACCCTGAGCATCTCAGCATAGAAACACAGAATCATAGAAATGCCAAGGTTGGAAAGGACCTTTCAGATCATTTAGTCCAACCATCAGCCTAACACTAACAAAAAACACCACTAAACTAAACTAAACATCTGTAAGCACTATGTCTACCCATCTTTTAAATACCTCCAGGGATGGTGCCTCAACCACTTCCCTGGGCAGCCTGTTCCAATGCTTATAACCCTTTCAGTGTAAAAATTTTTCCTAATATCCAGTCTAAACCTCCCCTGGTGCAACTTGAGGCCATTTCCTCTTGTCCTATTGCCTGTTACCTGGGAGAAGAGACCAAGGCCCACCTCTCTACAACACAGACCATAGCATGGACCATAAAAAGGACATCTGGGTGGGGTGACTAAATTAGGTGGGAATGTCTCATTTGTAAGCTTCAGAAATGGGTGGATTCTTTGCTAAATAAGAGTTTGAACTCCCTAAAGTCACAAAACTCTGCTTAGACACTCCCTTTCCAGGTCATCCTGGAACTTGGGCTGAAATGGTGTCATAGAACAAGGGAGACTTTGCAGTTTGAATAGTTAGCTGGCCTGCTTTTAAGTGGTTGTTTTGATCCAGACAACTGACTGCACAGACAAATGGCAATGTTTGCTTCTTAGTTACCACTGCCTCTTAATTTTCATTTGTCTGAAAAATGCGAAGCATTAAAAAATTCCATAATCTCATTAGTTCGCAAGTTTTCATACATCAAGGTCTGCATGACCATAAGGCTATTTTTTGCAGGAGCACTGGTGATTTGTCCCAGAGGAAAGCTCTAGGCATGCAAACAGGTCAAAACGCTGGAATCCAAACTCCTCCTGGCCCTTCCCGGTAAAGGCAACTGAGCCAAGAAAAAAGCAAAACGAACCAGCAGCCAGCCAGCTCTCACCACAGAGCACTAAGAGGACAGGACAGATCTAAAAGTTTATTTTTTCGCCAACACTTAATCCCCTGTCTTGTAGACACAAAGATAAAGTTGTTTCTCATAGGTCCTAGAGAGCACTCAGGCTTGTTAGAAATGTCTAAGCATAAGTAGCTTGCTTAATCGGTGAGTAAAGTCAGGCTGGATATGTGACAGCATTTCCTTTTCAAATGCTTCAGCGGAACAGCATGTAGTTAGTGGGGTCATATTAGTCTCACTGAGTAACAGTCTGCTGGGTTTTACTTATATTTTTTAAGCCTGACTATTTTGCCTATTTTTGGAGAAGGGAAGACGATTCCATCATTTGAGATTGCTGTTATATGAGAGGGGCTGCTTGTCTGCTGCCTGGTCCTTATTTAATTCTGCACAAAAACATTTCATCCTGTCCGAGACAAAAAGAATGGGTCCTAGATGCCAAACTCAGAAAGTCTTCCCCAAACTGTTCTCTTACCAAAACAAAAGAGAATCCACCCATTCGTTACATACAGCTGGTGCAATGTAAACTGAATGACTCAAACCAAGGGTGTAGATACCCTCAGCTTTGCTCCATGGCACCAAGATAGTCTACAAATAGATACAGGAGGCTGAGGAGCCTCTTCAGGGCCAAAGAACACACGCACAACAGCACAGGAACATCACTGCCCCAGCCTAAGTATTATTCGGTTACTTCTGTAATGGTCACTTGGAAGAAAAACTATGTATGTCCAAGGTGAACCCTCTGATCTGGATGCAGCATCGCCCCTCCCAACCATCAGCTGGTCCCACACTCTGCCTCCTGCCCAGCTGCAGTCCTGGTTTGTTGAGGATCTATTACCCACGAAGACCTCAGCTCAGACCTTATGGGGATGACCTGAAAGCATCCCCATGGTGCAGTACATGCACTGAGAAACCCTTGCAATAGCACAGACACCCAAGCTAACTCCGCAAAAAAATAGAAGCATTTGGATACTCTTTTCCATTATAACCTGATACAGATTTAACACAATGTTTTGTTTTGTGTTTAGTGTTGTGTTGGGTTTGGTGTTTTTTTTGTTTGTTTGTTTTTTCTTTTTAGCACTCACATTGTCATCCTTCCTGGGAGAATTTGTGAGCTACTTCCAGCCTGAACACGACAGTCAAGGATCATTTGCTGAATGGGCAAGCAGCACCAGTCAGCTTTCAAAACAGCCCTTCCGGCACCACAAAAAGACCGAAATTGCCACATCACATCACATCACCCAACAAGGTAAGCGTGAGTTTCAGCCACCCCTTCCAGGCTTTCCCCATGAGTTCTGTGAGAACAGCATTTGTGCGCTTATTCTAGCCCAGTCAGGCAAAGAAGATTTGAAGTTTGTCATTTCATGAACAAAACCAACGCTGGCTCAGCCACAGAAGGCAAAGGAAACAATGGGGACTGCCCAAGGGCACACAGAGGTCGTGTTGTACATTCACATGTGTGAAAAACTGAATGCAAACTGCAGTGCCACTGGGTGATGGGACCACCGAGCAGAAACCTGGGGTTGTCACATGTTGTCTTCCCCCGGCTTGGACACAGCATTCACATGACTCAGTGGGTTTGTAATTCTGTATTTGCTTCATGAAGGGCAAGACAAGCTTGAGCAGAGCTACTCTGAAGCCTGTTCACAAGGCTTTAGCTAGTTCTACATGGGTCTGTAGATGGCTCTGCTGCTAGGGAGTCAAGACCTTTGAAGACGGTGCACTCCTGATGGCCAGAATTGAAGGAGGTGCACCTCCAAGGAAGGATCCAGTAGCTGCATGTAGCATGACAGCGCCTGGTTTTATATGCAAAATCAGAAAATCTACGGCCCTTGAGGATGGAAACTTCCACTGGCAAAACAAAAGAGCCACCAGCCTGCTTCAGGCTCCCATGAGGAATGATGAGATCTCCCTTGGAGAACATTTTCCACAGTATGAGACATATCTGTTTATTCTCCTTAAATGAAGGTACAAGAAAGCCATACAGCACAGGTCTGTAATTAGAGAAGGGACACATAATAGTATTCATGTAGAAACAGGAAAAAGACCTTGAGAAACAACTTCTGTAGGAGTCATTGGATCTCTGTGGCTCATCATGGTCTTGGCCCATCTGTCCGCTGAGCTGAGCATGACAGCATGGGCAGAAAAAAAGGGAGACGCAGCAGCTAATACCAACCTAAGAGGCTGCTCAGCCTCCAATAGATGGGAGCAGCCTGGGTCATCTGGAGGAGCATTCAGCCTCAATAGAGTCTGTCCAAAGCTGCTAAATGCACATTTCAGCAAGAAAATACATGTCTTGAGGCACAACAGGTCATTACACCCATTTTCAGGCAATTGCCAGAAGCGTGGGTGGAAGAGATAGGAAACCAAGCAAAGAAACATTTTGGTGAAATGCTGGGCCTCATTGTCAACTTTGCATAGAACCCCTTTCTACTTCAGAGTCTCTAGCTCTGAGGCAGCTCTTCCACCAGGAAAATGTCTGGAAAGCCCCATAGATTTCAGATGAGACACAAAGTTCCTCATGGAAACACACATCTAGTCAACCTTATCAGCTCCTGTACATTAAGGAAGAAACTGGGCATCCATAGAAGGACTATTATTTTTCCATCTTCCTCTTGTGAATCCCCCTCTGTGCTCAAGTTAAGAACATCAGTCAAGAAAAACACCTCTCAGATGGGAGAAACCAGTCATATACGATGCCAGATTTAGCAATTGCTTAGGGCATTATAATACTCGACCACCTGGGATGTAAATGCCGCGATCACTTTTGCTGTAGCCCCTTCCCTCCTTAAAACTCTTCTCTTTCCCTGCATCAGCCGTACCTAAAGGGCATCACGCCTTTGCAGCCCTTCCAATCTCATCCATCCTTGCAATTCATGATCTTTTTACTATCAATTGCCTCAGAAATGAGGCTAGTCTATCACCCTGTCACATACAGTCCTCAAACAGACCAAGTTTTCCCTTCCCTACCCTTTTAGAGGGACCAAATTATTGCTGCCGTGCAGCCGAAGAGATACCTTCCTCCTACAGCCCGTGTCAAGCGAGTACATCATCTTTGCAGAGACAGGCATAAAGCTGCTTTAATTCAAGCTCTAGTTCAGAAGTAAATACCAGTGTTCCCAATTGAAGCCAAGAAGTACTTAAAGATACTTCTCTGTCGGAGTAAACCCGAAACTCTTCCTTTTTACTGTCTAGGACACTTGCTCTCATGCTGGTAATGGTTCTGCTTCTAACTAAAACATCTAAAACCGTCTAAGAATGCGACACGGAGCACTTACACTTGGACTGGTAAATTCCGCTCCACTTTGCAGGAAGATGCAACCTAAAGCATTTGAAATCTAAAACTCTCTTCTTGCCAGACAGTCTTCTAGATGCCCAGACAGACACACAGGTCCTCCCTTGCTGTGAACCACTCACTCACCCTTTGCATGAGCATTGTGTCTTTCCCCAAGCAGCGTATAGCTCTAAAGCATGCACTTTACAGGGTGGAATAATATACAGCTCCGCACAAAACCTCCCTCAGAAATTAGCAGATAAGCTTATTAAGTTTTTTTCTTAGACTGAGTTAATACAGGCCAGCACTTTACGTCACATCACAGTGTGTGACGTAATGGACAAGTCTTGGGACCTTAAACCAGAATGAACGTAGACCTAACTATTTATTTTCCTCCCCTTGGTCACCTCAACATCTGTATTATCACGATTAATATGACCAAAAATAGTGGGTTTTGGGGGAAAATATGGATTAGCATTAAGAGTTGTTCTTAAGGGATGGATGGGGGAGAGGAAAGATTTTTTTGAGCTTGGACCATGGACTGTAGCCTTCTTTTCCAGATTATTTTTTAACCTAAATCTGTTCCCCAGCATAGTTTAACGTACCATCACCATAAACATGCCCATGAGCAGGGTGGGATCTTGTCATTTAATTAGTAGTGCCAGCTCAGAGTACATAAACTCTGGAGCTCCTTAGGCCATGGGGGCAAACTGGTGGCCAATGAAGAGATGTTGCTTCTCTTTCTGTCCCAAACTTCGCTGCTTTTCTCTAGGGGTCAAGTATCCTCATGCATCCTAATTGTGTTTCCAAAGGACATCCCCCCCCCTCACGCGTCACGCTCCGGCTGAGTCCGCATTCAGGCTGGCACAAAGACCATTCTGTCATGTGGAAAAACAATTCCAGGCTTTGTTTAACCAACACCAACATGCTGGCGCAAATTCTTCCATTCAGACTCTGCTCTTGTCAAGCTTCAGATCGTCATGGCTTGGGATGAATTAATGTTCAACTTACCGGAGCCATCTCATAAGCAGATAGAAAGACACAATGTGGGAGTTAAGAGGTAATTGGGAATGAAAGGGGCAGAAAGACAATAAAATCCTGAATCCCAAGACAGCCCTTAGAGCATAAAAAGGAGAAAGAGAAGAAAAGAGGTAACAATTACTTGGATCAGACTTTAGCATGGGATACAGGGAACGTGACGATGCCAGCCATGTGAAGGAAGTAGGCAAGATCTCATTCAACATTATCTTTACCAGGGAAAATTGAGGAGCAGGGCAGCAATGAAAGTAGGTAGGCACAGTGCACCACATCATTTAAAAACACAAGAAAATGAACAAACCCACCAGAACTCTCACCCCGAATGTAAGACCCTCAGGCTTTCGGTTGGTCCAGGTTCATACACAGACAAGGCCACACAGCGAATGTTTGGGGCGCAGCACAACCACCTCTACCCTCAAGTTGTGAGGCCAGGTCACAACAAACAGCAGGACGTTTGACCCCACAATGCCTAACCATGCCATGGAACTCACTGTCACAAGAGTCTATCATTGCTATGAGAATACTATACATGCTTTCAAAAGCAGCTGGATAAGTCTATGGAGAAAAAAAAAAAAAAAATCAATTAAAAGCTAATAAAAACAAGAGCATCAACTCCAGCTCAGGAAGTCCCTGAGGAGGCAAGAAGCACATATGGAAGAAGTATTACTACAACCTTTCCCAGTTTTTGTGGTGGCGTTCTCCAGGCATGTTCTTCCACATTATGAGAGGTGAGATATCCTGGTTTGGTATAGCTGATTTTATATATCAGTCATAAAATTGTTTGTGGTCACCTCCATGGCAGGACCTCAAGCACTGAAAGAAGACACCGTGCAAGGTTGCCAAAATAGCAACCACATTAAAATCTCAACAAATTTAGGATAGCAGTGTGTGTCAAGGAGCATTCGCTACTCTTTTCAGAAAGCACCAAGGCTGTATAATTGATTTTTCAGCCCAAGGAGAACCTTTTTTTTTTTTTTTTTACCCCTGGACTTTAATTTTCTTTCATCTTTGACACAGAAAAACAGGAAGCTATGCGTGGGGGAAGGGAGTGTGTTTTTCTTTTTTTTTTTTTTCCTTTCCAAAAACAGGGAACAAAAAAGCTTTACACAAGCCTTATCTGACCCAACTTTTTTTATTCATGCTTCCCCAAACCCAAATTTGAAGCTCGTTTTCCTTTTAGGAAGTTCACTCCTGAGCCTGATGAAAACAACCACAAACCTCTAGTTGACTGCAAAAGGACAAAACCCATTTGCCCTTTCTGGGTGTCTGAAGGCTGAACTACCCACCCCAGACTCCCTTTTTAACTAAAGTGGCACATGAAAAGCTCAATTTCATACAGCCTTAGTGACATGAGCAGACCTTTGGGCGTACCTGGTCTCTCTCCACCAGCTACAGAATTAAACAGCTCAGATAAAACCCTTTACTTGTTGACAACTAAGGCTAGAGAATATCACTGTCAACACAATTAAGGATATAATTCAGCCTTTGCAAATAACAAGACAAGTAGGACAAGGCCTGCAGGTGAGATGTTTACTTCGTGGTTTAATCCCCCATGGCCTTGTAGTTCCCATCATCATTATGGTTATCATTTACAAGCAACTTATGCATGCAGAAGCACAACTATTTTGACCCAGCGACTCATATGCAACACAGAATGACTTGGGATTACTGGATGAAACTCCAAGCCAAATCTGAAATAACTACAGGTTGTCTTGGAGGCAGCAACGAAAAGATCGTGAGAAGAGGGGACTAAATAATTCTCCATTGGAGTGGAAATATGGGAAAGATAGAAGATAACAGCTAGGGACAATTTTTGTGTCACAGCTCTGGTATCAGCTTTGGGAGCGGGTGTTCCTCTCCCTTGGCCTCAAGCTCCCAATATGCCTACTCTGCTTTTCCAAAGCAAATGGGATTTCAGCACAGCCTCAAAAAGCAAGAAAAATGCGAGACTGCTACTCATCTGCGGTTTAGAATATGTGTTATCATTTACATTGAAGCAGTTTTGAGTTAGACTCTGATAAGCAGAGTCTGAATTATAGCCTGGAAACCAACCGAGAGGCACAAACAATATCAGAGGAGCCTTCCTTGGGACAATGGGAGAACGGATAGCAGAACTGCTTCACAGATGAGATGGAATTCAGTGTACAGCAATGTCATCCCCCTGAACCACCCTTTCCACTCAGCACTTCCAGAACCTGAGTAGGACCAGAAGGGATTTCACTACCTTTGTGCTAAAAAGACAGAAAATCATCATAAAACCATGAGAATAGCCACCTTTGAGACGGCTGGTTCCGCTGAATATTCACAAGTGAGGCCCTGGGTCCATCCTCTAGTTGCCCTGGCTTTTGACACCACTACTTGCCTCTCCTCCCATCTCACAGGTGTTTGCTTATGCTAGAGGCAATGTCCAAAAGCTAATGACTATCCCTCCAAAATGCCACTTACAAAGCCTCCCAGATCTGCCCTACCAAGTGACCCAGGCAAAGTCTAAGCACTTCACAACATCCCCAATACCTGCCAGAAAACGGGCAGGGATGAAGTCTGTACAAAGGAACAGGAATGGAGGGAGGGAAAAAAAAAGACTTTCTTGGATTAGTTTAATCCCTACACTCAGCCTTTCTCCACTTTCTGTGTGAGTCTCTTAACCTCACTCATGGGTAGGTACATTAACAACAATCCCAGCTGAAGAACCACCAAGTTTTTCTTCCTCTTGTGCCCAAGGCCTTTACCAAAGGTTGAGTGTAGTAGGAAGCTTCTAGTGTTTCATCATTCCCTTCAGGTGCTCTTGGAGGACAAATTACAAGCCACTGAAGGCAGGACAGACGTGCAAAGAGTCACCAGTGCTTCTTATGTTCTGATCATCGTTTTGTGATGCCACAGTTCACTGAAATGCTTTGAGTGCCAAAACCCAGCTCGTTTGATGACCTGAAGAGCTGGTCAGAAGCTCTAACAAAACTGTTTCACAAAAAAAATTCCTGTTGGTTGAGCCCAAAGTGCTTTGCATGAGCCCTTTCCAATTCAACAGGAATGTAAACATTACCCGACCAGCTCAGGCCTGTGGTCCAGCTAGTCTGGCAGTAAGAATAAAAGCTATTATTTAGAGAACAAACAGAAGCTTGTCCACTTTCTGAGGTTCATTCCTCTTGTATTTCCCCAACAACCAACTGTTGCATTAGGGATCTCCAAAGGTGCAATCCTATTCCTAGTATCTGCCTATGGACCTGTTGTCCTCGAATTTATCTCATCCCTCTTGATGATATTGTTTGCTTCCAAAATGCACTACTAAATTGCAGGCAGGGTCTTGAAGGACAGTTCTGCCTGGTTTCTTTGCAGATCCTCAAAACTCTTGTCTTGCAGCTCGTTGGGAATTAAAGTCGTTGCAGCAACAGTAATGAAACTACCAAGTTCAGGGAGAAGCTACAAGGTCTAGGAAGCTTCCAGGCCATAGGAAATTTCCACAGACAAAGAGACAGGGCCTTGGTTCGGGTCCAAATTAAACTAAGCTAAAGTTTAAAAACAGTCCCTCCTGCGCACTGCAGCTCCTCCTCTTCAGGCTCTAAACACATAGTTGTTTGTTACTTTTTAAAAGTCTTAAGTGGGTTACTGTTCCCCTATAACCGGGCCTTTGACCCAGACTTTTCACTTAACACCTAAGACACCTGCAAGCTCTTGACTGCTTTCCTCCCTTGCAAAAACCCAGGCGAGCTTATCAACCTCGCTTGCCCTGACTAATTAGTTGGGTATTGGTTTCTTTACTCTGCCAGGCAAGCTGTGCAACCCCAGCGTGAACGCACGGTTTCCAGCCTTATTTCATCAGGCTTGTATTTGCCAGGTGAGGCTGCCTGCTCGCCTGGCATGGGTGGAAAATCCCTCCCGCAAAACAGGAGCAAGCCCCAACACAGACAGTATCAGATAGCTGCCTGCAGGAGGGGGACTGCGCGTGCACAGGCTTCTCCAGCATCCCTTTCTGGAAAACACAAGGTGAGAGCAAGCAGAGGGTTTAATGCCACCATTCTGGACCATACTGGGAATTAAACACCTTACAGACAATGTACCTTCTTTCTGTGCTGTCAAGATGAAGCGCAGGGGTGCACGCAAGTGCATTTCCTACTCCACTTTGGTCCCTTGCACAGGTAAAATTCCTACCTGTAGAAAACATTCCCAGACTTTACTCTGCCCCAGGACTTTTACTTATAACACATAACCTTCAACAGTCCCTTCAGCCTGCTACAGCTCATCTTAACACCCTTCCTATGGTACATGTCTAAACATAAAACTGAGCCTCAGGAGCAACGGGAAAACAACCAGCTAACGAACACTGGTCACAAAACCCAAAAATAACCACCGCGTAGAGCAACGTACCTCGCATAAGGTGGCCAATTAAAATTCCCCCGTGGTAAATGCTACGGCAGCAGCTCCTCTGAGCTTCCGACTCCTGAAATACCCGGTGCTCCCAGTACCGCCGCTCTCCCCTCCCACCTCTCCCTCCCACGTCCAGCCGCCTCGTTTGCTGAAACACAGATCTGGGCCTGTTCGTTAGATGAGACACCCACAGAGCCCAGAGAGACAGTTACGAAACCCATGCACGTAGGGTTTCTACAGCAATTGCTTGTTATTTGCCTTTTTTAAAAGGACAAGAAATTTTGGGATCTGTGCTCTTGCAGCGCACGTGTCGGGGAAACTGAAAAGGAAAAGGACAGGATGTGTTTCACTTTGTGCAGCGGCATTTCTTAGCTCTAATCCCTTTTCACCTACAGAGCATTCCCACAGCGGTTTGCCAAATGAAGCTCCTGTGCTTTTTTCCCCCCTTGTTCTGCCACTCTCTCTCCCCTCGCACGACCTCTGTACTTGCTGTGGCTCATAGACGGAAAACCCTGGGAAACGGGATGTTTCCTGCTATTCAGAGCCTGCAGAGAGCTTGTGACAGCCCGCACGTGATGCATGCAAAGTCCGTCCTCTGCTACATCTCAGCCAGCAGTAACTATTTCCCCTCCTTCTAAAGAAAAAAAAAAAAAAAACAAAACAAAACACCAAACCTAAAAACAAACCCCAAGCCCATCTTATAAGGAGGACCCAGAGTCCTCTCCAGCCCATCTTTTTGGCCTCAGCCACTATCCCACCTCCTAAAGCACGAAAGCATTTTTTTCCAGTTGATCCACAATTACAGCAAATACCCACAAGCGTTTTGTTGAAGCAGCCACTGCCACCATGTACTTGCTCTCCACATCAGAAAGAGTAGATACACTGCCTTACAAAAGCCCCGTGCCCTCCCCTTCTGCTTCAGAGCCTGCTGAAGAGTCCTAACAAAGCCCCATTCTTTCCCAGGCGCTCCGACATGTTACGACTCAGTGGCTTGCCTCCTCCCCAGCTATATGATTTCAAGGATTTTTACAAACTACTGGAACTTACTGTGGGCTGAGAGATCAGGACAAGTCAGTTTCTACAGCGAGGATGCTCAGGGCGTAACAGGAGACAAGAAGTGCCTCAATCACCTTTTGTTCAGAAAGGTTCTTCTATTGTGTTGATTTCCTTCCCATTTTCCCAGACTCCTGGGGTCTTTTCAGAGCAGAACAGTGCCCATAACTCACTGTCTGCCTCAACACAATGGTTTAAACCACACAAGCAGGCAGAGCAGCAGCCCTTAGAGCAGCAATCCTCATGCACAGTGGGGAACAATACCAAGGAAGGACGCAGACTGGGAATGGAAAGGATGAGTGAGCAATGAGCTCACCACCGGCCTCCTACCTGCTCTGCAAGCTGCGAAGTCAGAGAGCTGGTGATCAGGACTTCGGCGCAATTACAGACCTTTTTTCTTTCGGTCCAAAATCTGGAACGAAATCATGTTTTCCACATCCTGAGGAAGTGCTCACCCACAAGGGACTACATGTCAGACAGACACCTCAAGTCCTTTCAAAGTCTTTGCATGGGTGCTTGAGCCCAGGAGGAGTACCCAGCCTCCAGACCCTATATGGATGGAGATTGCTCCCTAGCATAGCTTATGAAAGTGCCTGCTCCCCAGAAAGGGGAGAGGCTTTCAGAGGTCCCAGTGCTGAGCATTTCCCTGTTGAGCACACAAGTTTGGGGATCTCCAGCTCCTCTGTGGCATTGTGTGAAAGGCCCAGGAGCTCTGCTCTTCTCTGGGGCAAACAGACACTGGAAAGCCCACCTTACATCTAAGGTCTGCTGGTTCAACCCACTGAGTGCAGTTGGGTGTGGGCCTCAAGCTCAGCTTTGTGGCTTGTTTCTGTACAGTTTTGGTCAAGTGGCTTTGTTGTGCGTGCGTTGGATTCATGATTTTCCCCCATTATTCTTTTTAACTCTAGTCCGGTAAAGCTGTGGTGAAACTGTGATGACACAGAAGGGTGTAACAGTTTGGTTCGGGACACGTCTTTTACTTTTGCTTGTGCTTCCTCAGCAGAAATCTGTTTCCAGTCACTCAGTTTTCCTGAAACGTTCAGAATTTGCACAAATGTCATGTTCAGTATGAGACCTCCAGCTTCACATTCCTGCCCCCTACCTGCTGTCCTCAACAGAGGTAAGACCTCCAGCTTCCATATTTCCCACCATCATCTAACCTGTCCCTATTGCACGGACAACTCAGATGATTGTACAGCAGCTACCAGATTGCCACAGGTCAGAGCACGAATTCTTGTTGCTTTGCCTTAAAACATTGGGCGAAAAATGACTACTTGAGCAACCAACAAATTATCCTAGAGCTAGGACCACTCCAGTTCCTCTGCATCCACATTAGGAACCTTCAGCACACTGTGGACATCTTTATATCCAGCCTTTAAAACCAGATTAGGTTTGGGTTGGATATGAAGGGTGAGACACAGCATGGTCCATCACCTATATTGTATAGGCAGTATTTCCTTAAGATAAAGACTGTCCAGGACATCTCTGCAGCAGACAGGACAGTGATGAGGACAGAGATGTTTCAAGAACATCTAAGGCTGTGTATGAGATGTGCTTCTTATCTCATAAATGTAATACTGCAATTGCTTCCCCATCCTGCTTTGATTTTGGGGGGGAGAGGAATAATGGGGAAAAAAAACCCCATACGTATAGACATATTTTGCAAATAGGTAAGTTTTAGTCCTGATCAACATGAAAACAAAGAGTCTTGTTTTGATCTTGGGAGAGGAAAAAAAAAAAAAAGTAGACCTGAGACGCTTTCAGTTGTAAAAAAGAAACAAAACAAAACAAAAAGTCATGTGGACATTGACAGATGGAGCTTTTCTTTTTGAAAAAAGGTATCTATGCCTGGAGTTTTGTCAGACCTAAGCTTCTTCCACTAACAGCTTTTATTAAATATACACAGCGGCTTTCTACGGAAGTCTTTAGAAATCCTCCCTATCAGCTCTAGGTCTCTCTCCCATTATCCGACCAGATCGTTATTAATTAAGTTGTCGCTGGCTATCTGCAGCCACAGATCTTAAACACAGAGCACATAATATCATCTTTAGCCAGGAGCTTAGGGGATGCTACTGGCACCCATTTGTCTACAGAAAGTAATATTAGGTGGTTCAGGCTTTATATTTTGCTCTCCTGCTTTTTAAATCCTACAGTTTTAAATCTTTGTTTCCTATGCTTGTACGTGTCACTCTGGGGAGCATGGTTTAAAGCCAGGCTTAACACCATTACTAGAAACATCCACTCAAGGGATCAGGGAGAGGCAGTTACAATGCACTAGCACCAATGAACATGATGTCTCCAAGGGGTCTGGCCTTAAACAGATGGCACAAAACATTGGCGTTCAACTACCTTTGGCAATTAAAAGCATTTACCCCTCTAGAAACGCCAACCTAGGTTTGATCAAGAAAAATCTGAGAGAAGGAGTTCACCTTGCTCCTCCCGCTTAGGGATTTTGGCCGTGAGAACAGAAAACTCCATCAAATCTCACCCCAACTTATACCTACTGAGAAGATGTCTCCTTTCATAGAATCATGGAATGGTGTGGTTTGGAAGAGATCTTTAAAGATCATCTAGTCCAACCTCCTCGCTATGGACAGGGACATCTTTTGCTAGGTCAGGTTGCTTAAAGCCCCGTGCAACAAGAGTTTGAACACTTTAATGATGAGGCATCTACAATTCCTCTGGGCAACCTGTGCCAGGGTCTCGTAATTTCCTAAAAATACAGCTTCCCAGAAACGAGTTGTCTTTCCATCAATAAGTTTTTGTGGGTTTTTTTTGTTTGGTTTTTTTTTTTGTTTTTTTGTTTGTTTGTTGTTTTTTTTTTAATAACCAAAGCCTATTTATAGTCCAGGTTCCTCTGCTGAAACTATGTCCCAGGCAAATTCTTGAGTTCTGGGGCCAGTGATGCTGAGTCAGTTCCGTTGGCCAGCACATCTTTCTATCACCAGGGCAATGCCACCCCATGTTACAAGAACCAACCATTCTGGAAATAGCTGCTTTATGACTCACTCAGTTACAAGAATATCCTTAACTATACCAGCTCCAATACGGAGTTACTGAAGCATGCCCCAGAGCAGTGGCAAACAGCTTGCAGCCTCCCATTCCCACAGCATCACTCGATAAAACCTCAGCTCCTGCTCACCCCTGGGTAGAGGCTGTTTGAAGATGTGAGAAAAATAAACTATTTTTTTCCCCTCTCCAACAAAAGGTAGTTCCTCCTAGCACAAATCACAGCATCATATAGCTTTATTTTCCTTCCCAAAAGCTATTTTTAAAAATCAGCAGCTTCATTTACCCTACCCCTCAAAACATCCCAAGAGTTTCAGATGCGCATCGGTGACAAGTAAAAGAGGACTGAGTTGGGAGATGGAGGAGGCAATGTAAATCGAAGATGGCACCAGGCCCATAATCCCAGCAAGCACCAGCTTGATATTTCTGCTGCCTTGCTACAGGCTTGCCACAGGACCATCCGAGGCCTTGGCAGGGAATAGGGCAATCATAACTCTTGGACCTCATTGGAGCTGTTATGCTTTAGCCAGCTAAGGATCTGACACAGCACCCACCCCAGACAGCAGCAACAAGCTGAAATACTCAGATTCACACTCATGCAGGGGACTCTGAAGTAGAGATGGATGTCTGATCCAAGCACATACTCTTTAACTTGTGCCTCACAAGCCCAGAAGCACAGTATTTGTGCATACCATTGGGAAACTATGCATGGAACCAGGAGCTAAGTGTGCAATTATTCATATCTCATGCAAAAGAAGTTTCACAACCTTCTTGATAATTAAACTTGTCCTGGTTCTTTTCACTGAGGCAACACAAGCCTTTTCCCTAAAGGCTAAGAGAGGCATGCAAGGCAGGAGTGATTAGAAAACAAGGAACAAGAAACTGGGATCAACAGTGGGTACAGACATGTTTTCTACGTCTGAGCAACCATTGAGCAGTAAACCACTACAGAAATCAGACGCTTCTAGAAATTCTCCTGACTCATGTCAGGATGCACAGAAGAATCCAGGTAACATGCGCTGCAAACAGTCACGTGTCTGCATCTGTATTCCTGTCCATGAGAGACAAAGATGACAGTCAGACAAGACCAGGGACAGACTGCAACACAGGACTGGCCAGGAGGCGGGACAAGCAGAGAACAAGCATAAGGAGAGGAGACATGGAAAAGTTAGTATCACGTACTCAACATCTTTCCTTACCATACTCATTTCCTTATGTAGGGAAGCCCCGTATAAAATTAAGAGACTGACTCTTCCCACAACCTCCAGTCTCACTGTCTGCTACACAGAAAGCTCAGATGCAAATTAAATGTTGCAGTATTGATCCCACACAGGCTCTCAGCATGAAGAGTCAAGAATTAATCCCTGAAATGTACACAATCTAGACATTTCAGCCTTAGTTGAGCAGCCAGATGACCTAAATACCATTTCCCTAGCTGTGTACATGACCTTTGGCAAGTCCACACCAACCTGTGCTGTCCTCTATTAGATGACAGTTGGTCCTGGATCTGTCTCTAATTACCTGTCCACACAGTGCCAGGTCTATGGCAGACCCAGTTCTTAGTACCAGCATTGCTGAAGGTCCACCACCAGCAGGAACTCTCTACAACTTCTTTGACTGGTAGAATCACAAGGTCCTTCAAAAGGCATTGACAAGATCCTGCACAAACAGTAGCTGTTGGCTGATGGCCTTCACCAGGTAGCACCTGGTTCTCCAGGTAGAGCTAGAAAGGGGCAAAACCAAACAGCGAGCACGCTGGCCATCAGCACGAGGGACAAAACATTGGTCCTGATCCAAAGATCAAAAAGTACCTGAGTAACATATCTTCATGTGCTTGTTAGTCAAGCTGTACCAGTTCCTTAGCCCGTTGGACAAACTCCAGCTACAACAAGGTGGTGCTGAAACTGTGCATCATGAGCTGCACCAACTGGTCCCATCGTCCCCCTGTCCCACACACCACAGAAGACTAGGCTGCCAAGGCAGGAGAACTAGATGGTCGTGGTGGGGATGGCCACCATCTCAAGGCGTGCCACCTTCCGTGTGACCTGTAGTACTTGCCCCTACCCTAAGGGCAGAGGAGCCAGTCAGGATGCCCATCCGTCTGGCCATAGTGCCCTCCAAAGGTCAGGGAGATACATTGCTTTCAAAACTTTGGAAAGCCATGATGATTTACTGACACTTTGGGAAGATACCGGGCACCTCTGCAATAACACCCAACCCCACATCATATCCAAAGGCACAAGCTCACTTGGGGCACATGGCCTTACACAACTAATGTGTTTCCTGCTCAGTAAAGCAATTCTAATTCTTATTCCACAGAACAAAACAGATAGCAATACCAATCCTTGGAGCAGCTACCTTTGACAGTGACAGATAGCCAGACCAAGAGAGGCATAGGGACTCTGTTTGAGAATCACTTTTCTGTAACAAACAAAAGGAAGCCTTTTTTAAGTAAACCCATGATGCCTGCTCAGTTACAAGAATGAAACATGACTCATGATTCCAAACTATTTATTGCTGTGTGGTAGCTTGTCTAACTAAAGGCCTTGCTAAAGAGGAAAATAAACACTAGCCTCTGGCAGTTACTCTTAATTCCATAGGAGCTGCTATGCATACAGATAGCCACAAAACAGGAAAACAGACGAAAAAAAAAACCCACTTTCGTATGTCAGCACCAAGCTGTCATCTTTCATCTCAGAACAGCTTCTTTCTCTCTGCAAAGTTATCTGAAGCCACGAGCCTTTCCGTTGTTAGTTGGATAGATAAGTTTCCAGAAAACTGTATAATAATAACAAAAAATATTGTATTGCTCTTTCATTGTAGCAGAATGATGGCAACCCTTCTGGCTCTGAAAATGACATGGAAATTTGTCTACATTAGAGCAGAGAAGCGGTACCAGTGAGATAAGCAAGTACTTAATTGCATGAGTCTTTTGTACTGCAGAACAGCCCAGCCAGGGAATGGCACAGAGGTCCAAGTGCTTGACTGCAGGAGGACAGTGACTTTTACCAGGGCTCTTCCAAAGGCTCTGAGCACCGTGGCAGAACCCCAGCTGCAATGCTGGGGCCTTCTTCCCACTCCTTCACAAGCTATGTCAGATGCATCCAGGCGGTGGATCAGAGGAATCTGATAGCCAGAGGCATATGGCACCTGGACACATGAAAGAGAAGTAAAGGTGCAGAGCTACAGATAGGCAAGAGACTCACTGAAGGAGGATGGAGAACAGAAATCAATTAGATTTTCTTTCTTAATGCACAAGATATTTGTGGGGCCAAGACCAGTCCCTCCCCATCACCCAGATGGGTTTTATGGGTACCTTCTTAGAAAGCCACCATTTGATCTGAGAGGGCTGGGAAAGGCTCTCCTCAAACACAGGCAGCGCGGGAGAAGATAAGGGCCAGCCAGAACATGAGCAATTCTGAAGAACAGAGCAAGTCTTGGCCCAGTCTTACCCCCATTCCTGTGCCTCCCAGCTCCCAAATCCCCCTTTGAGATAGCAGCATAGACCAGACAGGCCACCAGCAACATACCTTTGCTGTGAGAGCAAGGACAAGTCACTGCAACACTGTCCCTGGAGACAGAGCAAACCAGGAGGAGGTGACATTCCTTCTGCAGCCACATGAGACCAGTGTCCTTCTCCTTGCCTTTGACCAACCTTCCCACAGCACCCCCTTGGCCTTATGCAATCTCTCTCTTCAGCAGATAAGTGGGGACAGCAAGGTCCTGTCCCACTGGGCTGGAAGCCACCCACAAACACGAGGCACATTGGCTACGTAACAGGTCCAACCGCCCAGAAATATGGTGCTGGAGAAACAAAGGCACCTTGTCCCACAGAGTTGTGGTGAATCGCACCATTATATCCTTCTCCCGCAGCACATGCCCGATTAGCACTGGGAGGGATTTTGTGAATATTTGCCTCAACGCAAGTAGGAAATGAGCAGCATTCCTCTTTTATGGAGGCAGAGATGGTAGGATTTTGCTGAATTCACAGCCTCCCCAAACTTGCGTTTTACACACGGGTGCATCCTTTTCTAACCCTACAAAATACCCGAGCAATAGACTTTGGAGACAGACACCGTCATGCATTGAATATCACCCCATTTTCAAAGCTGTAACCCCTCAATCTTCATCATGGCGCAGAGCCAATTCTTTTCCAATAGGGCCACGATCTCCCACGAGACCACTTCAAGAGCGGTTTAGTAGCATCTCCCGGCAGCCAAACGCCACCTGAGCAAAAAGTCCCTCTTACCATGAGTTGAGCTGTCACCCACGGTACGTAGCCATGTGAATGGAAAGAGCTGGTGATGAAAGCTGCCTGCTCTAACTTTTCAGCTGCTTATTTACTCACTTTAAGGGGAGGGGAAAAAAAAAAAAAAAAAAAAAAAAAAATCGAGGAAGTAATGCTCCCCTCCCAAGGTGCACTGCAAAACATTCTTGGTAGACATGGAAACCCCTGGCAGGCTGCCATCACTTGGCCAGCCTTCACATTAAGGTTTCAGCAAGCAACTCAATACTTGAATGGCTTTTAGAGAATTTAAAGGGAAACGGCAGCCACGGACAGGCAATGTGGCTGCCGCTCCCCCTAGGCATGCATTAGGGGTGTTCCCGAGTTTGCCTTCAGCTCTGTGAGGAAGCTGGTCGGGCTTCTGTGGTGCACAAAGCAGGCAAGTTATGACTGAGCCAGCTGAAAACAAATGCAGCCTCCACACTTCTACAAATGAGGTTTCCTAGCCACAGTCTGCAGGGACGGAGAGCAACCCTCAAATACGTAAAAGGGAGCTGTGAAGATGAAGGGAAAAATGTTTTGTGATGCTCCGGGGATTAAACTGAAGCTAAAGGCATTTAAGAAAGTCTATTCCTCCCTTCTCCTGGCTTTTCCCCTCTCCTGGCACCCAACTTTCCTCTCTTGCCCTGAGGCTGCCTTCTCTTTGCTCATAATTGGGCTGAAGACCGATGGGAAACTGGGAGGCTGGAAATCTCCAAACACCCGGGAGAGCAGGGAAGCAGTGGGCTTGGGACCTCAGTGTTCTGGGGGAAGAGCAAGGAGAGCAGAGAAGGTCTGGAACTGATTGCTGGAGGGTATGGGGGCTCCGGGGGTGGTTGGGCAGAGATGATCCCACTTAGGCATGAAAGGAGACCCTCCAAGTTCCCCTAAATGCCTTCTTCCCACTCATTCAGGAATAGCTAAAGGGGCGTTTCCCTATAAACAATCTAACCCTGCACAGTGCCCATCACTGCGGCTTCAAGGTGTTTCAAAGCACGTTGACTAAAGGAATCAATGTGCACCCAGTAGAGGGAGCAGCGTTAACAGAGCCGTGACACGCGCAAAAATTACCCGCCAGTCCAGTCTCAGATTTCCACCGACAGTGCCTGCAAAGAGTTTTGCAACACGTAAGTATCACACATAAGAGCACGAGAACATGTGGGACACACAGCTTCTCTCTTCAGGAGCCTTCTCACAAAAGACGTTTGCATTAGAAATCTCTGTTAAGAAGTCCCAGACACTTGGAAGGCATCAATATAACAAGGCAACTCACTTCCCTGCTCTTTCCTTATGTGCTCGCTGCATTTCGAGGGAGACCAGACCTCAAGTCCTCCCAAGCATTTAGTCCATTTGCCCATCATTCCAAATGCAAGCAGATAGCAAAGAAGCCCCCGGGTGAGGGAAAAGATGAAACAGGCAAGAGCCACGATCTCTTTCAGTGGGTTGAACCCTGGGGCGCTGAGCAAACTCCCTCGCAGTTCAAGATGTTCTCCCAAATGTTCTCCCAAACTGTATTGTCATGCTTTTGCATAGCAACAAGGCCAGTGCTGCAGTGGTTGGCGAGGTGACATGTTTAGCAAGAGCTGCATTTCATTTATTTCCCAAGAGGATGCAAAAGGCCTGAGCTATAAATAGGAAGCTGACAAGTTTAACAGTGCCTGTGGTTTTGCTAATAGATTGGTGGTCATCCACTAATTGGTGAGTACATAACAGCATGTGCAATGTGGGCTGGGAGTAACCTTATCCAGTGAGGGGTCATTGCTGGTAGGGCTGTATAGGGCAAAAAGACAACCATTTCCCCTCTCTCTACAAAGCTCACTTCCTCATTGTTGCTAAATTCAGGTTTTGAAACACTTTTTTTTTTCCCCCCTCTTTACAAAATACCCAGCTCGAGGAGTCAGGTCATCTAATTAGAAGTGTTTGCATATAAAGAGTTTGTTCGTCCTCCTTGTCATGGAAGAAAATGAAAAAATCTTAAGTAAATTTATTTATTTATTCCAACTCTGGAAGCTCAAAGCAATAACATGAAATCTTACAATTTAAAATCCCAGCAGGACATTCTGGTCTGACCTCCTCCTCCAGGTATTTTTAAATTATCTCAAGGAAAGAAGCCTAAATGAAGTTATGAAGTGCTGAAAAGTCTGGTGTCTGAGAAATCTACTTTTTTTTTTTTTCCCTGAAAACTAAAAGAGGCATTCCACTTCAGGGACCCATTTATAAAATTAGAAATCTGGAGGTTGGAAAAAAAAAAAAAAAAAGATCAGGTTTGTTTGTGCTATTTTTGCCCAGCTCTTGGCACAAATGTTTTCCAGCCGTGGTTTGATGCCATGGCAGGCCTGGTTTGCGAGCACACAGCGAGGAGACAGATCCCCCATCAGCTGCAGGAAAGTCACAGTCTAACTAGCTTAGTGCATTAAAAACTGAAATAAAACACCAAAAAAACCTACACTTCTTGAGAACCCGCAAATAAAACGATGGGAGCAATGTTGAACTCCAGCCCATGGGCAAGGCACTAATAATAAACTGCACTCTGAAAAGAGCAGCCCGGAGACTTTGGGAGCTCATGCTGGGTTTGACCCAGGGCACAGTAGGTGCATTTCCACAAGTTTCTCCTCATGCTTTGACAATGTTTTCTGAAAGGAAAGAGTCCCATAAGCAGTGCGACTGGCAGCCCAGTCGGCCGTGGATTTATGCCCCATGGCTGCATTCATTGATGTCTAGCAAGATGCAGGCACAAACCAAAGCTCCCTGTGACTTGGCTAGTCATAGCAGCTCTGCCCAGTGTGTCCAGCAAGAATTCTCCACATACTGTCCTTCTTCCTTCCACAGGGACTACAACCGATTTAAGTTTTTACCCAATGGCGTACTTTTAAAACAAAATGCTGAGAAATTCAATATCTCCCAGACTTTTATCCCTTGTCCAATTTCAACTGAATTAAAACAGCAGCAAAGTTTTAGAAGTCCAGAGGAGAGAAGGGAGGAGGAGGAGAAGACCAAGCAATGTATCATATCCCAAAGCCCCATTTCCTTAAGAAATCAAGCTGAAAAACATTAAAACCAGCTCAGAGAACCACTGCTTGGGATCTCAGAGCCCAGGACTGGATTTTCATCATGGAAAGGAGGACCAAACTTCACAACTTCTGAGGCAGATGCATGATTCCCTGCCTCGATGCTGCCACCGTCTGTTTTCTGTTGATGAGACCTCCTAACACAGTATGCTGTGTTCTCTTTCCACCGCACCCAGCTCTTATACCCATTTTCTGAGAGGGCAGTTTCCCATCATCTCACGCAGCAAACAGTCACCATATAAGCCTGCAGCAAACACAAAAGCAGCAGATAACCACATAGCTGCTTTTCCTCCAAAGCAATGTACACGTTGGCATTCTTCCACCCTCCTCCAATCCTCATAATCTAGTCAGTAATGCAAACCTTAAAGCTGGCCTGCCTATTTGAGCTTGTAAAAGATTCATTTGCTATGGAGCTATTTTTCCTGAAACTGTGCTTAGTTCTCAAAAAATGCTAGAACACAGTAGCAGAAGTGACTAGATCCTCTTGGATCTCATTGCTTGTTTTCTTGCCTAAAGCCATAGAATTGCCTAGGTTGGAAGGGACCTTTCACATCATCTAGTCCGACCATCAACCTAACTCTGACAAAAACCATCACTAAACCATATCTCTAATGACTATGTCTAGCCATGTCTGTTACCTCCAGGGATGCTGACTCCACCACTTCCCTGGGCAGCCTGTTCCAATGTTTGACAACCTTTTCAGTGCCAAAAATTTTCCTAATATCTTATCTAAACCTCCCCTGGTGCAACATAAGGCTGTTTCCTCTTGTCCTATCTCCTGTTCCTTGGGAGAAGAGACCGACCCCCCCGGCTGCCCCCTCCTTTCAGGCAGTTGTAGACAGCGAGAAGGTCTCCCCTCAGCCCCCTTTTCTCCAGGCTGAACACCCCCAGCTCCCTCAGCTGCTCCTCACAAGACATGTGCTCCAGACCCCTCACCAGCTCCCTTGACCTTCTCTGAACACACTCCAGCACCTCGATGTACTTTAGGTGGTATGGGGCCCAAAAGTGAACGCAGCACTCAAGGCGGTGCCTCACCAGTGCCAATTACAGGGGGATGATCACTTTCCTAGTCCTACTCACCATATTGTTCCTGATACAGGCCAGGATGCTGTTGGCTGCCTTGGCCGCCTGGACACACTACACTGCTGGCTTATATTCAGCCATCAGTTGACCAACACCCCCAAGTCCTTCTCTGCCAGGCATCTCTCCAGCCACTCTTCCCCAAGCTTGTAACACCACATGGGGTTGTTGTTGCCCAAGTGCCTGGCACTTGGCCTGTTGAACCTCATACCATTGGCCTAAATCCTAGCCTTCTCCCAGTAAAGAATACTACAAGAAATTACTTTGAGTACAGGAGAATATAGTAAACCTGATTTGTCCAGTCACTCTCTTCCCGACCCTCTTTTTCTGCCCTGTGGGCAAAGATTTTCTTTGCTCCTTGGTGGAAGGACAGCCCAGATTAGCGTCCCATGGTCCCTCAAACCCCTCAAGATGTGCATTCCCTACCCGTCGGATTCCAGTAATTTCCTTGAGCCCCTTGAGCATAGCTGAGCTGGAGATGGTGGCCCTGCAGCTTTAGCTTCTACAGCCTCCTATGCACATGCTTTTCCCAGTTGCCTTCAGCTCCCTTCAGAGACCAAGTTTGGCTGAAGTTGCAGACTCTAGCAACAAATCCACACGATCCTTCAGGGATGAAAGATGCTTTTAACATCCCCAGATGTCCAACACTCATCTCTGGTAACACTGGAGTCAGCTAGCATAGGGTAGCTCTGATGCTGATGATGCATCAGCTTGGCTTACAGCCCTTTTTCATTAGGGGAAGAGAATTCTCTCAACAGGCCAGGAGAAAAACAAGAACAAGAGAACTGGAATCAGTCAGGCAGCTGTTAAAAAAAAAAAAAAAAAAAAGAAAGAAAAAAGAAAAGCCAGTGTCTTAAGTGAATCTCCTTCCTCTGGGGGAGCGGCAAAAGCTCTGAGCACTACTTCGCTCCCTGCATCCCCCCCTTCACAAAGGCCAGCTTGAGGAGCAGCAGAGCACTCTGTAAGCGACACCAGCCTAATTAATTAATGACTCCCCAGCGTCAGCTCTGTGGCTGCTGGGTTCAAAAAGGAAGGCAGTAAAGAAGGGTCAGGACAGCACGCGACTGCTTCTGGTAAATGCTGACTGCTGCTGAGAGCTGGCTGGGTTATTCATAACCTCCCCTGCTTTGGGCTACAGCACAGAAGTCAGATACTGGGAAGAGAAGATGGCGTGGGATCCACCCTTGCAGCATCCTCTCTCGTGGGCGAGGTCTTCTTCCCTCTTCTTGTCCTGCTCAAGAGCTGCCATGGCACAGCTAATTGAGGTAAGGAGCAACTTGCTTTACAGGCTGGGGGGGCGAGGGTATTCAGAAATCATAGATTTTTCCATGCATGTTACCCAAAGAGGACAGGTAGGGCAGAGAGCAGAGGATTTAAGGTGGCTCCAAGGAGTTAGAGGCTTCTTTGGGAGATGCTCGTTGCTTTCTGCAGGCCCAGCACTAGAAGGAAAGAGCTTTTAAAATGCCAATAGTTACTGCTAAGGACAGTCAGCACTTAAGGGCTGCTTTAAGCCCCCAAAGAGGGCTTGACACAGTGCAAAGGGCCAAAGTGACAGCACGGCATTTTCTAGTCTAATATTGCATGTCCAACAAGTGCCCCACAGCAGAGGCTCAGGGAAAGAAGAAAAGGACCAAGCACGACCCAGGTGAATCCTGTCCCTGCATGTACCTGCCCAAGTTTAACATCTGGGCTGCATTTTCCTTCTGCCTTCCCTCATTTCCTCTAGTTCAGCCAAAATGTTAATTTTTAAGGTGAGGTTCCTCACCCACAACTCAGTTTCAGAGCTTTCCCCTGAGGATGACTATGTGCTTCCACGGCCCCAGCTCCCTACAGCAAGGCTGGTATGAACTGGGAAGGACGAGCAGCTTCACAACCCAAAACTACTCTCTGGCAGCAGTTAAAACTTATTAACAGCAGTTTCAGAAGTGAGAGTCCTATGTGGAATGACAGCCCTCCCAGAATTACAGCTGCCAATAATATGTCAGCCCAGCCATTTTCAACCTCTTCATCGCTTTTCCTAAGGTCTGAGCCACATTAGAGGCAGCTGCTGCATTGGTCCAGAGTCAGAGCCCCGGAGACGCAGTACTAACGTGTTCCTGCAGCAGAGCTTGCTTTGCTCAGATTTCTGGGTTTAGCTCGAAAATATATCTGTGCAGGCATGGCTGTGTTAAGGGTTCTGATGGACTAGCAAAAAGAAGGATTTTATTTTTAACAGTTTAAAACTTTGCCTCCCTGGCTGCCCTGACCCTCACCTGGCCTCACATCAAGCCAGGTCTGATCTCCACAGCCTTTGGTCTGCAGATTTTTAGCAGTTCAGAGACAGTGACAGCCATGCTGAGTTCATATGGGCCCTGGGGTCCGGTCCATCTTCTGCCCCAACCCTCTGGTTGTCTCATTTTAAAGCTACTTAATTCAGGATTTTTCAAATGGGTCTTCCAACCCATCCTATCTGACCAGGGTGTAGCATCCCCAGCAAGGCAAACAGGAACCTTAAATTCCTTTACAATTCACACCAGCTCTGCTGTAGACATTTTTCACGTTTTTCCAAGCTCATCAGCCTACAGCATCTCTCAAGGTGACAAGTGAGGCAGAACTTTCTCTTACAGAGCACATTTCACACAGCACGCTTTGCTGAAGCCAGGGCAACATGCAGACACAGCATCCACCCCACCAGGAAGACGTTCCCTTTCATTATGTTTCGTAGATGCACACTTTATGGGAATTGTCCTCGTGCCAAAGCAAAAGGAAGATAAATGGCAAAACTACAAAAAATGGTTATAAAACAGGTGTAATTTCATGGTCTGCTTTACCTATACCAGACTTTCTCAAAAACTTGTCTACTTCTTACAGCACATCAGATGGAACAAATCTCTTCTAGAAACACCAGCTGTGTGGCAGTTTAACTACCAGTTATCCAAAAACGAGATTAGAAGAACAGTCAGTTTCTGTGTCTCTAAAAGCAGATGAATTACAGGCCGCTCCAAAGCTCTGCAAGGACTTTTTGCTTCAAGTAATTATACAATGCAGTTATCCTCAATAATTCAATTTATGTTAAGCCAGCCCACCTAAGCAAATAGAGAGAAGGTCAAAGGGGCTGGACATCAGAGCATTTCAATAAGCTCAAAAAAAAAAAAAAAAAAAAAACAATCCCAAAAAAACCCACCCACCAAAACCCAAAAAAACCCCACACAGTAAGGAGAAGTAAAGAAACAAGATGATATTCTTGTTTAATGGCGTTTAAGTGTTTTCAAATGTGCAGATTCACGTGCACATTCCACTTGGGAGCAAAGAGGCACTAAAAGATGCTGAATATTGAGTCTAATTGCATTGACAAAAAGCTTTCCTCTTTCATAGGCCTTTTGGAAGAATTCTTAGTCCCTCAGGTTGAAAATTAACTGTCCAAGGATGAGCAAGCTACCCTGGCACTGGGTAAACCTGGAATTAGCTCCACGGGCTGCCCTGGGCACTGCCCTATTCAGTGCACCAGGAGCCCTCCTGTAAGGTGCATTTGCAGAGGGATATCCCTGCACTTCACCTGGAGGTATGGATTCTTTCCCAGGAGCCCCTTGCCCAAATTCAACTGTAATTTGCACAAGTTTGTGAAGATACGCACCCACATAGCCTAGGCACCCGCAGTGTCTCTAACCTTTAAAATGCATTCACGTGCTCAGACATCAGTAAGTCCTGGATAAAATCCTAGAAGAATGGGAAAAGGCTCTTTTCCAGCATCACACCAATGCTCTAACACCAAGAAGACTGAAGAACAAGAGAGCACGGCTTTGGCTTTTTTACCCTCCTTGCACAGGACTGCTCAGACAACACATTCAGCGCTGATAAAATATACCCATTACATGAGATACATATAACACTGGCCCATTCCTTAGCTTTCCACCTTCCCCATAATTTCTCCAAGAGCCCCAGTCAGGATAAAGAATGCATTTCAAGAAGCAGGTAGTTTACATGGGGAAGGAGGAACATGGCGATAGCACAGTTCATAGTACTGCTGCTTTTGTCCATCAGACCCTCGACATGCCCAAGGGGTGCTCTGGAAATAGGACAAGTCAGGGAGGGAGGAATATCAACATTTCCAGTGCCTCTAGATCAGAAATAAGCTCTTCTAAAGGTCCATATAAACCCCATCGCTTCTTAGATTTGTCCCTCTTTTGGGCCAGGGCTGAAAATTAGCACCATAATGTTTTATGACTGTTTCGTAATCAGCTTCAGGAATAGCCTACTCGGCAGCATAACAGAAAAGCCATTAGGACTTTGCTTTAGGAAAGCACAGGGAAATCTCTATGCTTATTTAAGCCACTTTATTGATACTAAGGACTGATAAACCAGCTGGAATAGACTATATTTTGCCAATCATATGGTTCATTATTGAGTTCCTTATTGATGTAATTACCTTCTCATTCCTATCCCAAGGTTTTCTCAGCCCTCATTTGATTTACCTGGGTTTTCTCCATTGTTATAAACCTTTATGTCTGTCTGCAGGTGCCTAAAGGAGAGAATCAGGCTAGACAAAAACAAATATAAAAAATAAGTAGTCTGAAAACTGGACCCCACTGTTTTATAGGAAAGGTCCACCTTGTTCTGGTAGAATTTAGGCCCGTCAGTCTCATGGGTTATCACAGGGTGCTCTGGCCCCAGATGTATTGCATTCCTCATGGAGAAAACAATCAGGATGACCTCATCAGGACAATGTGCATCAGGTCAGCTCTTAAAAGACATAGACCAGGTACGAAGTTGGATCCTAGGATGGGAAGGAATCAGGTGTTTGGGAAGTAGCATGTGGTTTAGTCAATGCTCCCCTTATTGAGTCAATTATGCATCTGTCAGACCTTTATTAAGGTCTTGGTCTCTGGATTGGAGTTTGGAGCTTCCTGTTCAGGAGATTAAACTCTGTCCTAGGACGGCACATGAAAAAACTCTTCAGAAGCTTTATCAGACCAGGAAGAGTTGCCACTTCTCTCTCCTATGATAGGAATTAAAATAAAGATGCTTCCGGTCTCCTGACAATTCTAGCTTGGACTCCTTGGAAAAGCTGAACAGATTTTAGAGTAAGGGGAAAAAAAAAAAAAAAAACAAACCACAAAACAAAACTGCTATTGTTTTTGACTAGTTATGAAAAGCTTCAGTGGAGCAAAGGCAGGTCCTGATGGAGTAGGATGAGAAGATCCCTGCAAGATAAATTGAAGGCCATTTAAAAAAAAAAAAGGGGGGGGGAGGCGATTGATTAAAGGCTGTCAGATGTTTTACAAGACCTTCCACTTTCAAATTGCCACATAGACAAATGATATATTTGCTGCGCAGGGTGTTAAGTGGAGCTCAGTTTATACCACACTTAACTCTATATAGATGAGCTCAAGGGACTGTAACCCTCTTTTGTGGCCTCCAAATGAACGTGATGGATGTGGCGCTGTGTGCAATAATCTAAAAATACTCATGTGTGACTGTAGTTTAAATGAAGGCAGGTAAAATTACTGAGTAGTTATGGTGTTCTCCTGAGGTTGATTTCCCATGTGGATGCATAGATTTAACTCAATAGCTGACAATAAAAAGAACAATCAAGAAAACAGTAGTTCAAGAGGACATACACGAGCAACACACTTGATCGTTTCAGATAAGCGTTAGCTTCAAGAATGGCATCTTTAAGGAAGACACCAGTATTTTGGGTCAGCTGTATTCAAAATATTAAAGGAAATTATAAAATCCATTTTCCATAAAACTCCTTGTCATGGTCTGTCCAAGGAGAGAGGCTCAAGAGGGTCAGAGACTATACAGCATACAAAGTTAGGGGTGGACCTGCTGGGAAGTAGTTCTGAGGAGAAGGATCTGGGGGTCCTAGTAGACAGTAAATTATCCACGAGCAAGCAATGTGCCCTTGTTGCCAAAAAGGCCAATGGAATCCTGGGCTGCATAGGGAAGAGTGTGGCCAGCAGGTCGAAGGAGGTCATTCTCCCCCTCTACTCTGCACTGGTGAGGCCACAACTGGAATACTGTGTCCAGTTTTGGGCTCCCCAGTTCAAGAGGGACAGGGAACTGCTGGAGCGAGTCCAGTGAAGGGCAACGAGGATGATTAAGGGATTGGAGCATCTCCCTGATGAGGAAAGGCTGAAGGAGCTGGGACTCTTTAGCCTGGAGAAGAGAAGGCTGAGGGGAGACCTGATTAATGTTTACAAGTATCTGAAGGGTGGGCTGAAGGAGGATGGAGCCAGGCTCTTTTCAGTGGTTCCCAGTGACAGGACGAGGGGCAATGGGCACAAGTTGGAACACGGGAAGTTCCGTTCAAATACACGGAAGAACTTCTTTACGGTGAGGGTGACAGAGCCCTGGCACAGGCTGCCCAGGGAGGGTGTGGATTCCCCTTCTCTGGAGATTTTCAAGACCCGCTTGGATGCATTCCTGAGTGATGTGCTCTGGGCAATCCTGCTTTAGCAGGGGAGTTGGACTAGATGATCTCTAGAGGTCCCTTCCAACTCTAAAGATTCCGTGAAAGTCACTCAACCCTCCCAGGCCCAAACCCACACAAACACTAAGGAAAAATTTAGACATGCTCTCAGAGCATTTTCATTATTTGCAGAGAGATTGCATCTATAAACAACTAATAAATTGCTAATAAACAGTTATCCTAAATGCTACAGCTATGCTAAAGAGGCTGTTGTTTGACTGCTGCCATTCTCGGATGAAAAGAGGCATCAGGGTTCAAACAAACTGTTGTTCACAGGACTATGAACTGGTCCAGGTAGGAAAAAAGATGAGCTTCCCATTGGGAACTAGGGAGGCTGGAGGTCTGAGACCACAAGAGGCTCCTTTTGGCCAGCTCAGGGGCAGACCTGACACAAGCAAGCTCACAACCAGTTCTATCTACATCATAATTTAATGTTAATTACTAGATTTGTCAGCTATCACACGTAAATTCAGTCATTATGATCGGTCTTTTTTTTTTTTTCCGTAAATACCTAATCCTATTACATTGGCCCTTGACCTGTGAAGCCACAGATCAATTATTGTTACTGTATTTTAAGTGCTGCATCTGGACTCTGCCAGGGTTTCACTGCCACTGCAGAGGATTTTGATGGCCTCACTAGATAAGTTTTGCCTGCATGGGGGTCCATTGTCAGATTGTCCATCTCCTCCTCCTTACTTGGAAGGAGGGGACGGGAGAGAGTGCACAGGTGCATTTATTTAAAGCTCAGTCCGCCCAAACCATCTGTGGCCTTTAGATATGTGTAATCAAATGCAATTAGGAATAAACATTGTTAGTTTTTCAAGGCCCAGCTATGCTGCAGGCAAAGCAACACCAGTCAAGCCTAATTAGAAAGGGCATTTACAAAAAAAAAAAAAAAAAAAAAAAAACAATAAAAAAAAATAAAAAAAAAAGATTAAAAAAAAAAAAAAAAAAAAAAAAAAAAAAAAAAAAAAAAAAAAAAAAAAACCTTGAAAAGCAGTGCCTTTTACAATTTTTCTTCTCTGTTGCTTAATGAAGCGCATAACACTCCTGCCTCTAGCAGCTATCTCCTTTTCCAGTGGGGATAATACCTCTGCTTCCCCCACCAGCCCCACTGAGAGAGTTTCTGCCTGCCTGAAATGAATCAGAAACAAAGCAATCATGATTTTTTTTTTTTTAACATTTTTTTTTTTTAGTTAGAAGAACCAGCGTCAAACCGTTCTGACCCAAAAATGCAACTCGCCTGGAAGTTATTTAATATTTTGGGGTTTAGTAGATGCTTTACAGCCCTGAGTGTCCAATGTAAATTCAGATCCAGCTCCTTACGGAGTAGTTTTTCCTCCTCCCAGCCCTTGCTGGACAATTGGAGAAGCTGCAAAGGTGCACACAGTGAAACTCTGAGACATGCTGGGATGGGGGACACCTGCCTGGGCTCTACCACACCTGGGACATGCCATCCAAGAGGGTTTGGGGACCAAGTTTTTGATATAGTCCAGTCTTCATTGGAAGCAGATGTTGTGCCTTCGCAGGTAGGAGAACCTGCCATGGTGGGTAATACAGCAAAAGAGAAGACAGGGTATCATCAACATAGTCCAGCCTTGCCTCCTACTTTAGATCCACCCCTCAAATCCAGCTCTACAGGGTCTGAGTGTGGGACAGTAATGGGCCACCAGCCCCTGTTCCAGGCTCCTGCTAGGGAATCACTTGATCCCTAGGACACCCCAAAAATCCCCTTGTCTCTCCTCTCTGCTCCTACTCCCAGAGATCAAGCAAAGAATTGGATGTCAAGGGCAGGATTTATCTGCTCTAAATTGGGCATCTAGAACCTGGAAACCCAAATCTGAGCTAGTCACTGTAGGCTCCACTAATAATCACTGAAGAGTGAATATTCATCTGCGCTAGATTAGTTCCCTCAATGGGATGAGTAGCCCTGAGTAACTGCCACTTTCTCTCAGACATAAATAACCCTGGAATAACTATCTTAGGCTTAATTACTTGTACCACACATTTTTTTAAGCACCTAGGTAAGGATAGATGCATTTTCTTTAGAGGGAGAGATTTAGCCTGAAGGTTAAGACACAAAAATATATCTACAGTATTGGCATCAACAAGTGATCCGGGCACCTCAGCTTCCATGGGAGATGTAGTCAGTGGCTAAGGATCTATTCCGTTGGCCTGCAAGAGATAAGTCAGCACTCCACCTTCGCTGACAATATTCATTATTGGTATTGGCTAGGAGTTGGATTCACTTTCCTAAACATAGCAGGCTAATCTTATTTGAGGCACTGTGCTGTACTCCGCCTGTTTTCCGGCTGCTGCTCCAGAGAGTGCAGGTCTTCCATAAACATTACATGGACAATTTACCAAGACCTACATCATCTCCTTTAAATTTAAAGTTCAGGCTACTAAACTAAGCCATAAGTTCCTCTTTTATATAACACGATTATACAGTCTTTCAGCCCAGAGCCTCCTGATTATTCTTTTCTGACCAGTTCTGTTTCCTCCTGGAGGCCCAACTTCTTCATATACCTATAGGCACTGCACAGACAACTAAGTGGTAGCAACGCTGTTCGGAGGCTAACCCTCAGGTGTCTTTGCAACATTGTCTTGATATTTTCTCATCTGCTTGCCTTCAAGAATCTCTTCCTGTTGAATTATTACCCCAGCGTTGCTAACGCTGCTTCTTGCTTACGTTTTCTGTGTTCTTAACAGCTTCCTTTGTCTAAAGGTGACTCGTCTGAAGCCCGATATCTTTTGCAGAAGTCTTCTTTACTGCCTCCAGTCTTCTGGAGTCTTTTGTTTAGTGCAACTGCTTTGCATAGATAAAGCAATGATGTTAGTCTTTACATCAAATACAACCTCTTCATCCATCTGTCCGTCTTGCACTTCTGGACCACACTGGTGGCCAAGGGCACAAGTTCACCCTTGACGGAACTACCCCTCAGGGCTGCATAAGAATAGCCTTGTCCCAGTTTAATCCTTGCTGCATTCCACCTCCTTGTATCTTTTCCTTTTGTCCCCGATCCAATCATTCTGTTACCTTGACATTTATTGCTAAGCACAAATCAGTAACTCCGAATCTTGACATTTATTCCCATGCAGAAATCAACAGCTCCAAATCTTGACATTTATTGCCGAGCACAAATCAGCAGTTACAATTTCTTGAAGCTGCTAAGAATTACTTTCATTAAGATGTTTTTTTTCCCCACCACCACTGTACATGTCATCTCCAAAAGCTAAGAGGACCAGATGTGGGCTAGCGTTGCACCTTTCACCCTGTGAAGTTTGGACACATTGTCTGGTCAGCATATGGAGTAATGCAAACTTAGGCATCTGCTAACGCATCCCAGTGTGCGCACACAGCCATAGATCAGCTTATATGTGATAGTTTGCTAAGCTGTTGTAGCTTGACCATTACACCACAGTAATTTCACTGCATACTTCAGCCCTAGCATTGAACACTCACTCTAAGAATATGAAGAAAAGTTATGGCAACTAAATCAAAGTATCTACATGAATGGTCGTGATTCTGCAGCAGTCCAGCTTCATGCTTTTTCCCTTTGCACTCTTGTCTTAAATATGCGATATATCTTGCTACTTTAAATACTGGTTCACATCAAGAGCTTTTGTGAAACCCAGAGAAGTGGAAGAGATCTTTAACCTTGTCGTTTCTTCCCTCCAATTTAAGTTCAGCCTTGTTTAAGGGTATGCTGTTCTTCATCCAGAAATTACTCCAGAATTGTCCATAAACTGGTAGCAAACATTCCAGTCACTACCTTCCTGCTACTGACCGTGAGCACGTGCTTCTACAGTGATGCAGAGTCTCAGGCTGTCCTCTTATTGAGGCACACAATTGCTGTAGCACCCGGTATGTCAGCACATCCCTTACCTTTCTGCCTATTTTCATCTTCCCCATCTTTCACTAGTGAATGAGCTTGTTTATCATTCCTTCATGACTTAGACTGGAGAACATTTAAACATCAAAATAATGTCTGCTACTTGTTCCACCTGTGTGAAGGTTTCTACATAAGTCATGCAGCAGTTAGAGGAGGATCCTACAATCCATGCCAGACCTATTGGTTGATCCTGGGAATGCTGTAGTCTTGAGAATATTTTTTAATTGCTCATCTCAACTACTTTACTCTGTACTGGGAATATTACTTCTGTTGAACAAAGATGATGCATCAAGTGCTTTGAGATCCCCAGAGCAGAGAGACTAACACTTGAAAGTTCAGCAGGCAAAAGCAGCAAGGATCTCTGGTAACTCTGTGTGTGCTGTAGAAAACCAGTAGCATCACTTCCAACCATCTGAAGGTGGGTTCTTTTTCCCTCACCTTCAGATCTGCAATTTGCATTCTCTTTATTTTATTCTGGATTCTTTGAGGACATGTTATTTATGATTAGTGCTGATTAATTATTAATGGTAAAGTAAAACAACCTGCTGAAGGTCATCAGGTTCTGGTGCATGAGCTAGTCATGAGACAGGGAACCAGGTTACACAACCCACAAGGGGTTTCTCTCCACAGCTATAGATGGGCAATAGACCCACAAGCACATGTCTCTTCTGAGCACATGAGAAAACACACTTCTTGGACGTAGAGTAACGCTACAGCCCCTCTCTTGTCTTGGGACTCCTTGCAGCAGACCACCACTCAGGCCGAGCGTCCCACCACAGTCAAGAAAGCATGGAGTGTTGTGTTGCTGTGCGCAATACGGGCCTGCAAATGCTGCAGCGAGGCAGATGGAAGGAAGGGCCTCCCTTCAATGCGCAAGGCTGAGCTGAGCGGGCTGTACATGCATGATAACCTCCAAAGATGCAACTCCCTTCCCTGCACATCATTAGGTCCTTTGAAGACTTGCTTCTAAGACAATCTAGAGCAACAGCTACAGTCAGCCTTAAACCTCCAGCCATCTACAGAGCTAACCCTTCACCTCTGCTTCCATCTGATATAACCATAGCAGGACTAACACCAATCATGTCTCTGTTCATCTCTTTTTTCCTTCTTGTTGTGCACTTAAGGCTTACCCAGATATGCAGAGTCCCAGCAGAAGTCCCACAATTTCCTTTTCTCACCAGTTTTCCTCTTTATATTTGTTGCCCATCAGAGGCAAGTCTGGAAGAAAAGCCTTATCCTTTGGAAAGCTGAGCTTCACAAAATGGTAAGATCTTGCCGACTACTGCAGATGAAGTGTCTCCTGTGAATCAGATTGAGATACCCTGGAAGTTAACTCCAGTATAGGTAGTAAGGAAAGAAAGCTGAATCCAAGGCAGGAAGTGAACTTAGAACTCTGGGGTCAGCGCCTCTAACTAGACAGAGTTTTCTGAACTTAAAACGGTGCCCTGATCCCTCCCCTGATAGTAGGGCTGCTGTCTACCGCAGCTTCTTCAGTTTCTTTTCTTTGTCAATGGATGCTTCGTAAGGAGTAGAAAAGGGAGATCTTTTGGTGTCAAGTGTCACAGATTCCTACCTCTTTGATTGTCCCAGATGCCTCCACAAGACCGCGCCACTCTGGCCAGACTTTCTTTCTCTCTTAGTTCACCTGTAGCAATTCTGGGGTTTGAGCACTGGGTGCCCCATGGCCAGTCCCTGCTCTAGGGGAGAAAGGTGGCTATCACAAACTGCAATGAGCTGTGGCCGGGTGGTGCTGAGTAGCCGAGACACATTGGAAGCAACCGACTCAGACAACAATCCTATTCACCGCAGATGGATTCTGAATAGGGTGCCCCTGGGAGACAAAGCACTCCAGACATGGCGGGAAACATCCTTCATTAGGAAGAGACTAAAATATGGGTTGCATTGCACAAATCGGCAAGTAATTGGAGAGCAGCTCCGGCTCCAATTCACTCTTTGGTATCCATTACAGCTGGGTTTTAACAGCACTTTCATGGGCTGAGAAGGGAAAGGCACTCCAGAGAATCATATGTGCCTGTTTAGGAGATGTTTCTTTTAGAAATGAAGTGTATTCAGCTTCTATCAAAAGGCTATTGCCAATGCAGATCAGGTCCTACATTCAGGTACAAGGCAATGAAGGTGTTTTGCTAACAGCCCTTCTGAAAGGTCACTGGCAGGTTTTAACTCTCTGATTTTCTGCACCACAACCCATCATAATATGAAGTTCATTAGCAGTGAGGGGCTGTTAACCTCTAATTTTCTAAGCCATAAGCCAAGAGAATAATTGCTGCGGAAATGAGAGTGCTGTTCATCAGGCACACTCCGCTTTTTACTCGAATCCCCTTTTTTGGTAGGCATGCACTACACAGGACATTATCGCATCTTTTCTGACCTTTGGTACAGTACAAGCCACAGGATTTAATTCAAAGACCTCCTTGCTAGCCTGAATAACTTAACTGATTAAGTTAAGTTATCCTACATGACAATCAGGCTTAATACAACTTCTACAAAAGAATTTAAGAGCAGGTTTCTTTAGTCAAAGTTGTCATTAGTGACTCAAAATACAGAAGCAAGACTGCTTAGAAAAGGTACTATTAGTGAATGAAGAAAAATACCCAAACTCTTGCAGTTCCTTTTTTACATTTCATTTCAATTAATTACTAATTCATTTCAAGACTTCTGTTTAATGGAGAACACCACTAAAAAAAAAATTTACTTCCCCAAACCAAATACAAATTGAAAGAAAAAGTACAATTATAGCTAGGAAAAGTGCACTTAACTGTAACAATAAGGGTATTTTTAAGGAACATAAGCATTTGGTATCATGTCTCCTACTTAAATTATTTTCCAGTTCACTATAGATGTATGTGTATATGCATGAAAATACAAAGGAACTTGCAAGGTACAACATAAAAAGAAATGAAACGGCAGGCAGCCTTGTGCTTTATTTTTGTGAAGGCAAAAGTGAGAAAATCCAGGACTTTCCTCCTGCCTCCCAGCACAACTCTACACATGTAATGTGTTCTCAAGGAACACAAGGGCTCTCAGGAAATATGGGTTACCCAAATTCTTCATTGCAAAGATCTGTTTGGTCATTACTGTTATTTATATATATATATATATATAAAAAAATAAAACAATCAGATCCCTGGTCTAATCTTTCATTTCAACTCATTGATGTTGTCTGTGTTGTTTAGTCTCCCTACAGTATATTCTGCTTTCTGCTCTGAATCTCTCATACTGTTGGAGCTGTGGGAATCAGAGCTCTGGCTGCAAAATTGGAGCCTCTAGACCAGAGTGACCCATTTTGAACCATTTTTCCTTGTATTTCATGAAATCTGCCATGTGTGCTTTGTGACACTGACTTTACAGAGTTTAAGCAACAGGATTGAATCCCCAGTGCTTAAATGCAATTTAAATAGCCATCTCAAATTCATCTTTGCTGTTTTGACAACTATCAAATACGTTGTGTGGGAATTACTGCTTGCATATTGTGCTAGGGTCCATCAACTCCTCATGCCCCAGTGATAACGGGATTTAAATCAAGTGTCCTTTTTGAACTTATGAACCCCTGTATCAAATCCACATGGTATTTCCCTTCAAAATATCTCAAGGCAAAAGCAAAGAAGCAGCAATGTCCCTCTGCAACTAGTTGGGAAACTGAGACACCGTGTGTTCTACACAGTGCAAGGTGTAGATATGAGATTTCCTGATTTTTTTTCCCTCATACCTATAGGCGATGAGGACACTGCTATGAAATTGCTATGAAGTCTAGTGCCATTTGGCATGTCCTAGAATATCTGACGTGAGTATGGGACCTGGCACATGACATAGTGCAAGATCTGTGCCCTGCTGGGTAGGTAGATGAAGGGTACTCCACAGCACCTCAGACAAGACTAGATGCCAGCATTTAAAAGGTTGAATCCTACCCCACTCACATCTTTAAAGCCAAGGAACTATGAAACACCACGACAGAACTGCATATTACTCAATTTTAGAACTCCTCCCCGCTCCAGAGGAGCATTCCCTCTGCAGAAAGGGAACTTAAGCATGTTCCCAGCTTGGACACGAGCCCATAGAGAGGTACATGCCTGGAGGGGCTCCACAGCAGGACAGCTGGAGATAAGATACACATCTTTTTTGGTAGCAGACCCAGAGTCATCCCTGCCTGCAGGACAGGTGATGTCCAGAGCCATCTCTGCCCAATGGACAAGTCCTTTACCCATATAGCAGCTATCGTGGGGCCAAGGCAGAGCAGACAAGTTACCTGGTCCGTTTCTGCACGGCTTCTTCAGACAGAGGGGTTGCTGTAGGCTGTGGCAGTTACCACACATTTAAAGAAGGTGGGTAGAGGGGGAACCAAGTGCAAACTGTGCCCTAGCCCTCCTCTCAGGCCCTATGAAGTCTAAGCAGAGAGAAAGGGACCATGTGGGGTCAGGAAGGGAATGCACATCAAGAAGGGGAACAGACCTGGTATCTTCCAACACCAAAATCCCAGCCTGATCCAGGGAAGCAGCTCCCCTGTTCCACTGGCAGGTTCATCATATAGCATGATGGAAAAAAAAAAAAAAAAAAAATCAAGAGAAATGACCAACCTCAAAGGTCAGCATCAACTGCTGTCTCACACGTGGTAACTTCTGTCCTGTTTGATCTAGCAGTTCTTCTGCAATGTTTCTCAAGGGTTCAGGAGAAAGGCAGAAAATTACTCTCCTGGAGGCTGAGCTGCTGGGGCCAACCGTGAGACAAGGGCTGACCCCTGTCCAGTGGAAGCTGCGTTACGCCAAGGCTCCAGGGTTTGCCCCCTGCCTGAACTACAGTCTGGCCATGGGCTCTGCTGACCCTTGAAGCTGCCCCATCACTATGGGCATCTCTGGTGACCTGGGCTCTCTGCTACCCTGGGCTTGTCCCGCTCCCCTTGCTTGGGCATAGTGGGATGGGGTCTTGCTGGCGAGACCCCTGCCCTGCTGTTTGCTGTCCCCCTCAGCTCCCCAATTTTAGGGAGCAGCTGGCTGTCACTGCACCCCAACATTTAGCTCTTTTCCTCCTTCCCGTCTTATCTAGCCCTAACAGCAGATAACACTGCAATGCAACCTGTGGAGAAGTCTCTTAAACATGAGTTTTTTTTTTTTTTTTTTAACTTTGCAGCTGAGTCTTAAAAATACATTTTAAAGACAGGAAAGCAAAATTTAAGAAGTTTCCTTTTGACCACAGGAGATGGACTTTTTAGGAAAAGTTGGGACTTTAAGAAATAACAGAAAAAAAAGATTTGCTTTGTAGACATGAAAACTGGCAATATTTCAGATAAATTTCAAAATAGAAAAAGCTTTAGATATAAGCTCTTCAGTCTGTATTCCTCAAAGATTTTCAAACTGCGGGGCCAGTAAGCTGTGGTCCACCATCTCCTATGCTACTGGCATCCTTCTGACTGTTTTAGAGACCCTTGAAAATCTTAAACCACATTTTTCTCTTTTTTTTTTTTTTTCTCCTTCTTTCCCAGGCCACCACAGAACCCCCAAAAAAGAAACCGGACCCTGTCACTTCAGAGACGGTGGTGATCTGGGGGCTGCGCCTCTGGCAGGTGATTGGTATCTTTGCCATCTTTGTCCTGGCAGTCAGTAAGTGGTAATTCTCTGCCTTGCACCAACCACAGCACCACCCCAAGTAGGATTTGTTCCTGGAGGACTACAGACCAGCTGGCCATGGAGGTCACAGGCTGAGGCTTTTTAGTCTCTGGCATCACAGGGTCACACACCGAGGGGTTTTTGAGGCAGGAAGAGGCAGGTGGGGTCTTTGAAGGAATAACAGATGGGCCACCACGGCTTCATCTGCAACATAGTTATCAACAGGTCCTAGCTGGTAGCATCCCAGAGCAGAAGAGAGAGTGTAGAACTGTGCCACAGCTGGGACTGTTTTCAGCTGCAGTACCACATTCAGGCCCAAACACATTATAGCCATGGTCCTGCCCTGTCATATAACCATACAAACCACGTGTGACCCCTCGTGGTGCTGCCCCATGCAAGAGATAAGAAAACTCCAGAGGTCTGCAGTCACAACCAGTTCTGGCATTAAGGTCCCAAACTCCAATTCTGGGTGCCAAGACTTTCAATTTGATTTTAGCAGGTCTTTCAGGACCTAACCCCCACCTTTTTTTTTTTTT
>VXBH01005514.1:109991-130275 GCA_013400035.1 Rynchops niger
TTTTTAAGCCAAGCACTAAGAAGCCACTGGCTCAGACCTGGTGACCACAGTGAGATGGGATCAGACACTCCCACAGCACACTTTAAGGGCCTGTCTGGGTATGGCTGATTCCCCACCTGAGTTCCTCCATCCAGCTTCACCCCCTTGCAACTCAGTCTCTGGGAGGAGTGTAAACCAGCTTCACTGTACATTGCAGACTATGATCATGAACTTCTTTTACAAGATTATCACTTAGGACACCATCATAACCCCATCAAAATTCAAATGAAGGATCTTCTGCTCTCTCCTTCAGTCAACTATAACTTCATACAGAAAAAATAGATCAGTTTGATACAAGACAAACATGATAAATCTGTTTCTTTCCCATCTTCTTGTTACTCTCTAGACTTTTGCAAAGTATATAATAAATTCATTCCTTCCAGCAAACAAAGTTACACTGCCTCATCTACAATTCCCTTGAACCTCCTTTTTTTCCTGTTAGGGACCAGTGAGCAGAGGGACAAAGCCTGTCCCCAGTCCATTAAGGTAAGTCCCATGAACTCAGAGATCACCTCAAATCCTTACCCACTCCATGAAGGACATCATCCAGCCTTATGGACTGAGATACATTTACATCTTCCAGGCATTTTTTACCATTCTCTTCTCATTCTGGCCCTAATTGCTTGTCAAATTAAATTTCATAAGTGGAACAATGAAGCATTTTAAAGCGACTGAAGGAAGGTTTTAAGTGTCTTAGCTTTCTGCATCACATTCTCATCACTGCTCTCATTCCTCATAAGTGATGAGCACTCTCCAAGAGTGGCCACATACAAGCTCCTGGTGGGGAACATCCATAGGCAATGCCAACCCTGACCTAGAAACGGCCTGTTTAGGAGAATATGGGTTTGCTGGGACAGCTGTAAAACTATTGTATTGCAGACAAATTATTTCTACCGCTCCCTGTTACGTTTTGATTTGCTGATAGAACTTGCATCTAGATGTATCCCTAATCTAATTAAAGAGCAGAGCAGTCTGTGTGTTGACTCTGCTGGTATTGGGTGAATCAAGTCACTTCTTGTTGCCACAGTGGCCTCTTTTGCTGCTCTATGTAGCCTGTATCAGTCCTTCCCCGATAACCTTCCTATTACATTCCCATACTCTGTTTAAACCAGATATTCACATTTTGAAAGCAAGTACAAGCATTTTTCTTCTTTTCTTTCCCCCTCATTGCCCTTTCTGGTCAAACACCACACCCTATAGCCAAAGTCTGAGATAACTATTCCCACAACTTGTCTGATCTCAATCAATGAAGTTATGCTAAATCCTCACATGCCACAACACCCTTTGCAAACAATCACAAGAAACTCCACAGTGCAAAGTTAACTCTAGTTACTCCACACACCAAAATTGACAGCAGGAGTTTTAGAATGCAAGTAGCCAGGTAAAGGGGTTTATTTAGCTATTTTTTTTCTTGGTTTGAGGGCATCAAATCATGAAGAAATTTTTGTCCAGTAAGTCTGACTGTTCTGTTGTTCATTAAAAATTGGCTTTGGCATCACCAGGTTATTTAGCGTTAGAAGCACAGAAAATCTCCCATGCTAGCAAATCAACACATCAGACCACGCACTGCTTGCAGAAAAGAAACTAAGGGTTTTGTGGTTACCTAAAAATATTAGTAGCAAGAAGCAAACACCCATGAAAGTTTACTCATCTAGTGACAGCCCAGAAGTGAAACATGTTATAGAAAAATTTACTGCCTAGGTATTGAAAGTGCTGAAAGCAGTGAACGATGAGAACTTAAAATACTTTTAGGCATCTGTGTTTAGACAAGAAAATAGGTTGTGTGCAATTCAAAAAAGTAACATCTTGCTTTAAGGTTTGAGTTCCCACTAAAAAAACACAGGCAGCTCAACAAAAGCAGACTATTACGTCAGCCTGCTCAGATATATATTAACAGAGGAATAGGAAAGTATTCGCTAGGAGATCACAAGGTTTTGGCTTGCTGAATCTCAAAATAATAAATAGATTCAGTACATAATGACATAAAATGGGGTCAGTTTAGGGCTCTACTGCGCTATTACAGCCTTTTCGTTTGAAGAGGTATTCTTTCAGTGAGCAGAAGAGATTTGAAAGCAACTGAACCAGCTTAAACAGTTTTTTATGAAAACAACAAGTATTTGGTGAGGACAGTAACTATGAACCAAGTCTGTGATCCAAGTCAAAACAGGCCAGGTTCAACCTTAACGCCATTAGAATAACTGAATCATGCAGTCAGTTCTCACCCGTTTCTCGTGTCTTGCTCCAGCAACATCTTCCTCCTCTTTTGCTTTGCGATCCCCAAAGCACTGGTGGTTCCCCAGCTTTACCAGCCTTGTTTCAACTCTCAAGACCAGACACAGGTTTTTCTGTGAGCGAGCTCTTGGAGGTCGCCTTGGTATCAGTCTGGAAAACTAGGCAATGTTCTACTTTTCTAATGGGACAAGAGCTGGAGAAAAGCTTTAACGTGGCGTCCTTTTCCTGGCTCCAGGAGGAGCTTACCAGTCAGAACAAGAGGGTAGTACAACCCTCTACCAACACTAACCCTCTACCAACACTAACCCTCTACCAACACTAACCCTCTACCAACACTAACCCAGAGAAGAACATCCTTTCCAGAGCTTCTCAGAGCCTGCAGAAGATCCCATTGGCTTGCCATCTCACCTTCTTATCAAGGCTTTAAGGGTGTGCCTACTTTGCCATGTGAATCTAGGTGAGGACTAAACGAGGATGAGGAGAGGAACTGAGATGTTTTTAAAGTTAATGCCTCCAGTTACTTCCCTGTGGGTGATTGAGGAGCACTTGAACTGGATTCCTCTCAGCTGAAATGGAAATAGGAGATAGCTGTTCCAGTAAAGGTATGGTCTCAGATATGCAGGATAATTGCTAAGGGCAGCCACAGGATCAAACTAGAGCACCCCACCTGAAACACGGCGAGTGTGGATGGCAGATCCTCCACGTTCTTCCACCCGGCAAACCTGCTGCTGCTGAGTGACAGGACTTGCAAATATAGATATGTTCTAGGTGTGGTTTTTCAACTCTTGCTCTTAGCGACTTCCACAAGATGGCATCATTGCATAATAAAAGGCAGAAAAAAAGGCCAAATCTGAAACTGTCACATTTCCTTATTTAATGAAGAGATTTAAAAAAAAAAAAAAAAAAAAAAAAAAAAAAAAAAAAACACAACCAAAACCAAAAAATAGACACATAAAGAAATCTTATATACCAACACACACCCCTGAAATGGGCAAAAAAATCTCTAGGGAGATCTTCTAACTCACAAAAAGGTTTTTCGGTGGGTTACAAACCAAATGAGATTCCTCCTAACTCGACTCAGCAGAGACCAGAAGAGATGAAATGTTTGCACGCCCATGAGGCCTCTTCTGCCCTTCCTGCAGCAACTGATAGCCCCCTTTTCTCAGATACCGTATGAAAGCACCTGTCTGTCAGACCTATCCATCTCTATCTTTTTCCTTTGTTTCTGCTCTGTGATAGGATATGGCACGAGAAAAACAAAACTTTGAGAGTAAACCAGCCCACAAAAGAAAATACAACTTAGCAGCACATGCAGAGAATCATTTAGCTCATGGTGGAGGCAAACTCATGTGGATATGTGTATTATTCATCTACTAAAATATCGTGAATGTCAAATCTTTTTGCTACAACTGGAGAAGGCACGTGAGACCTCATTTTTAAAGCGAACACAACCTCTACAGGGGAAAAAAAAAATGTAAAGAAAGGGATGAAAAAGAAAGTTTCTTGGGTACCACTCACAGCAGGTCGACTCGCTGTCGCTCCTCTGCCCCCAAGATTTTAGCTCAGTCATTTTGTCCTTGCTTGAAGGACATCTTCCCTTTTGGATATCTGAATCAGGTAGAAGGAGGCAGGCTGGTGACTGTCCCGTCAGTGTGCCTTGAAATCCTTGTCAGGGCTACCTCTCAGCACCCAGTATAATTCAGCTGCTCTGGATTGCTCCTCTGAGTGCTGGTTGATAAGAAAAGAGACACCTTGCAGGCAGGAGCGGAGACAACGGTTTCAGCTGCCTCTCTCTCTCTTGAGGAGACTTTGATGAGACAACAACAGACAGCTAAAATGAGATTAGCTGCCAGGGGGATTTGATTCACTCAGGAGCGCTGCTATCTGCTTTTTTTTTTTTTTTTGTCCTGTGAAAGCTGTAAATGGGGATCTGAGGCCCAACACTATTGCCCTGATAGGATGGGATTGAGTCATAACCTTGGAATCTTGCACAGCCTGTTTCATCCACAAAGAAGAAAGACTTTGCACCAAAAGCGTTGTTCTTTACAAACTGCAGTGCTTTGATGGAGGAAGGGGTGGTCCTGATCCATCCTTGGGAGAGCCAGCAGCTGGCCCAAGGCTTGCCCAGCGTGCTCTCCATTGACTCGCCCTTTTCTTTGGCATCACAACCATCATCAACATTTTTAAACAGTTTAATTTCCTCTCTGGATGTTATTTTGGGTTTCGAGGTCTGCTGGTTTCCTTGTTTACGTACACTCCCAGGTCTGGTGACAGCAGCCCACCAGGGAGGATGTAGGCAGCACCTCCTTGAGTAGTGCCCCACTGATTTCTGCAGAGGCAATCCAACAATTGGTGCTGGATGCAGGGTAAAATACCTCTGGAGGTGTACCCCTCTGGAGTGAAAGGCACAAGTAGAGGGAAGAGGGTATGAAGAGGGTGATGGGAGCAAGGACAACGCTGTGAGAAGGAAGCAATGCCTCTCGTCTTGTGCCCAGAGCCCACTGTGTTCTGTACCGTGGCAGCTCAATATAGAGCATCAATCAGCTGTATTTCAGGTACCACAGGCAGGGAGACACCCCTTTCCTTATCATCCTGATTTGAGTCTGTACTCTGCTGAATGAAAAAGGTAGGGTGGAACTGTAGCAGAAGGTTCCCACATGGGGTGGGGTGGCAGCAGATCTGTTACTGCATCCCACTGCTGTGTTCCAGACACGACCTCATGCCTTGTGTTCAACTCAAACTGAAGACCAAGCTGGCTTTGGATGGTACCCAGTTTTCATGCCAGGAAACCGCCTAAGCTGGTGGTGGACTTTAGACCTCCTTGTGTCCATGAGTGGCAGACCTTTAATTCATCGATATTATCCAGTGCTGGTATTTTAGCAGCACCAGAACAGCTCGGCGGCCATGGAAACAGGTTTTCTCACTGCACATCCTTATGTGTAGTTCACACCAGGTCTAGTACTACTGGGAAGTAGGGCTTACCTGAATGAGGAGTGACAAAGCGGTGGGCTAAAGCAGAAGCTGGTTGCAAAAGTAAGAGGTTCAGTTGTGATCTCTTTTTCCCTATTGTCCTGGTTTCAGCTGAGTTAGAGTTAATTTTCTTTATAGTAGCTGCTGTGTTTTGGATTTAGTATAAGAATAATGTTGTTAACATATATTGTTTTAGTTGTTGCTAAGTGATGTTTACATTAGTCAAGGAATTTTTCAGCTTCCCATAGAAGCTGCGAGGGAGCATAGACAAAACAAGCTGGCCAAAGGGATATTCTACATCACAAACATCATGCTCAGTGTATAAATGGGAGTTGGCTGAGGGGCACCAACCCGTGATCGCTGCTTGGGATGGACTGGGCAACCAACCATCGGGTCGTGAGAGTGACTTGTGTCCTATTATATTATTTTTATGTTCTTTTACCATTGTTATTATTTTCCTCTTCTGTTACTTTCCTATTAAACTGTCTTTATCTCAACCCACGAGGTTTCCCCCTCCCCCCTTCTCCCTACCCTACTTGGGGGAGGTGTGGGGGATGGGATTCAATAAGCAGCTGTGTGGTCCTAATTGCTGGCTGGAGTTAAACCACAGTGCCTATCTTTGTACCCTTCTGCAAGACCTACCAGAGATGCTTTCCCATTCCCACCCATGCCAGTCAAATGGTAACATGTAGCCGCAGACATGAGCATCAGTAATTTCTCACGTGGCCTGTAGCCACAGACTTATCTTCAAGTCACTTAAAGAAAAAAGCTTGAAGAAGCAGGTCTGTCATGGGATGCTTGGGAGTCACAAATGCAAAGCTTTTGCTTATCTGCCTGCATAAACTGGGAGTCTTTCCCTTGAATCTGTCAAAGGTTCAAAAGGAGTGTAAAATAGTGTGAGAGTACAAAGAAGGGAGGTTCACACTGAACAAACATGTTCCTAGGAATAAAGTATTATTTAATGAGCACCAACAAAACTGTTAAACATCTTGAATGCAATTAACTGAGTGCAGTTTAATTTGAAGTGTTAGAGGTTTTATTTACCAACTTGCTGCGGGTGTTGAAGTATAAATGCCAGGCAAAAGATTTACGCTATTAAATAACCATTACTTTTTGGATGGCAAAACTACACAGATGTTTCCATTAATGTGAAGGATTTCCAGTGAGGCACGGATAATTTAGGCTGGCTCAGGGATGCTTCACATGGTGCTTTCTGACAGAGGCTTTAGCCGTCTGTCTTCAAACACAGCATCACCAGCAGCCCAGCGTATGAGAAACGCTCAGCAGCGTGCACAGAATAATATATGCAGAGATGGATGCAAGCGGGGCGAGTACTGTCTTCTATCACAGAGAACATCACTTGGGACTGCGTGCAGCTCTGGAGTCCTCAACACAAGAAGGAACAGGTCCAGCAGAGGGCCACAAAGATGATCGGAGGGCTGGAGCACCTGTGCTGCGAGGACAGGCTGAGAGTTGGGGGTGTTCAGCCTAGAGACCAGAAAGCTCCAAGGAGACCCTCTAGCAGGCTTCCAGTACCTAAAGGGGACCTAGACGAAAGCTGGGGGGGTCCTCTTGATCAGGGAGTGGAGCCATGGGAAGAGAGGGAACAGTTTTAAACTGGAAGAGGGGAGATTTAGATGAGATCTCAGGAAGAAATTCTTTACTCGGAGGGTGGTGAGACACTGGCCCAGGTTGCCCAGAGAAGCTGTGGCTGTCCCATCCCTGGAGGGGTTCAAGGCCAGGTTGGATGGGGCTTGGAGCAACCTGGTCTGGTGGAAGGTGTCCCTGCCCAGGGCAGGGTGTTGGAACCAGATGATCTTTAAGGTCCCTTCCAACCTGAACCATTCTATGATTCTATGAAAAGGGATGACTCTTACATGGGGACAATAGGGTAAGCCCCTCTTTTGCCCTCAGCCCAAGTTCTCACATGGAAACCTCTTACCACAAGTCAGATATTTCCTTCCATTTTAGAGCTGTCCTGCACTTGTGCGCCTACAAACCCCCAAACTTATTGGCACCAGCATATGTAGCTCAAGCTGTGCACAAAAATGGGTGCTAAAGAGAAAGATAAGTGTCTTTTACAATGGAAGGACCATTTTTTATGTACCCCAATTAATAACAAGTAGCTATTCTTTCTTGCCACTTAGTCTGATGACAACCTGTGCTGTTCTTGTTTCATACAATACTGTTATCTTAAACTTCCGTTGTTGTGTGTGATGTACACAAAGACACACACACAAGACTACTACAGAAGTAGTTGTTGTGATCCCTATCAGCTAAAAAGCATTGGAGATGCTGTTATCTGAGGCTGGCTTCTGTTAAATGTGACAGCTATCAGGTCACATAGAGGGGGCTGTGTCTGGAGTCAGCAAGGGGAAGAACTGGGATGTGGGATCATAGTGGGGCTCCAAAACAGCTCCTCTGTGGGTGCCCTCACCAGATGGATGCCTAACCTGCTTCTTCATCTTCCCTTTTGACACCTTCTCACTCAGTGACCATTCATGGTCAAGGCAATGGGAAGATGGAGTGCAGATTTGTGCACAGGTGGACTCTGGCATCAGAGGTGAGAACTGAGAGGAGAGGCTGTATGGCACAGAGCACGAGGTACAGGTGTGCTTGAAAGCTGCTTTGGACAGGGAGTATAGCTTGTGTATGGCTTGATGGATCTCAGACAGAAAGTCGGATTCACAGCCTTCTTGGGCAAACCCACTTGGTTAACTCTTCATGTTCTGGTTTATTCTTACTATTATTTCAATTGACCATCTTAATTTTACTTCATATTTGCCCTTCATGTGCAATTTCATGCCTGAACCACCCTGTGCGTTTTCTCTACCCAGTGTGAAGAACAGGCACAATTCAACTGATATAAAATCCAGGTAACACCAAACAGCAGGGTTTTTGCAGATTCCTAGGGCAGGGTAAATAACAGCCTATATCCCTGCCTCTCAGCTGGTGTAAAGGAATGCATGTAGCAAGTCTATGTTGCTTGCAAATAATTATGAACAGAAATTTGTGGGTATCCGTAGGACAAGAGGAAATAGCCTCAAGTTGCACCAGGGGAGGTTTAGCTTGGATATTAGGAAAATTTTCTTCACCAAAAGGCCTGTCATGCGTTGGAACAGGCTGTCCAGGGAAGTGGTTGAATCACCATCCCTGGAGGTATTTAAAAGATGGGTAGACATGGTGCTGAGGGACATGGTTTAGTGGTGGTTTTGTCAGTATTAGGTTGATGGTTGGACTCGATGACCTTAAAGGTCCCTTCCAACCTAGACCATTCTATGATTCTGTGACAGCACAGATTAGGTCCAAATCTGGTTTTGATCTTCCTCAGTCACAACTGTAAATGTGGGTGTTGGGATCCTGGATTTCATTGCTAGCTCTAGTTTGATAGAAAAGACAAGCCCAGATTATTGACTATTTTTTGAATAATTGCCTGATAAGAGGTATTTTTCCTTGTTATTAAACAATCACCCTTAGATCTTGCCTCTCATAGCTGTGGTGTTGGCTCCTCCTTGTGACAGCTCCTCTCCTTGCATGGAGGCAATGGAGAAAGTTCAGTCCCAAATCTCTCACCCCCGGGACGATAAATCCCACCCCGGCTCCCAGCCTTTAAGATGGGATGGTGAGGAAAGGTTAGAGAGCTCCACCCTAGCTTCAGGAGATATTGCAGCAGGCATAAAAGACCCTAAGAAAGAGACAGAAAGCATAAGGAATCAGGAGGGTTTTTTTTAAATTTGGGCTTGTGTTAATTAATAGCTCAATATTCCAGCCTAAACCTTTAATATGGACTTTGTCACTATGATTCATCTCACCTATCTAGAGATGCTTCCAGGGTAGACATCTAGAGGTGACCAGGTGAGAGAACAAGTGTGAATAATTAATCTGTTTGCTTTGGATATCTACCTAAGCATGAGATGACCTGTGTCCTCAAGTGCCCTGGCTACCTTGTCTGGATCTCCAGGGAGCTCCCACTGACTCCCTACTTCTTTTTGTCCCACACAATGTATCCTAGCTCAGAAATCTAACTTTGCTTAGGTCAAAATTTCCTAACGAAACACTTGTTCTGGTGACAGGTCCAACGCTAAAGCATGTTTTTCACTGGTGAACTCAGAATAAATACAAAACTGTTGCTGTTAAAGCTATCCTCCTTACTAGTAGACAGGAGAATAATAATGTAAAAAAAAGAGGTAGAAGGAGCAATGCAGGGAGTTGGCTAAATTTGTTCAAGAAAATGCAGTGAATGACAGTAGAAGCAGGTTGGGAGAAAAGAATATGGACCTCATCTACAGAATAAGCAACCTTTCAGTGACTAAATGATAATTAGTAAAATTTAGTAAATATTATCAGAGCAAATAAATCAGTTGAGCAACACAGCTCAGGGTAATACTACAGTAAGGAGTTATTTGATTGTTATTAGTGTGGATTAGTGAGAGGTAGGAAGGTTTTATGACCTCTGTATGCTGTCCTGGTGAGAAGCTTGGGCTTCTGTATGAAAACAAATGCTGGAAAAGCAAAGGCTTGCAGGAAATAAAAGCCCCAAAATCCTAATCTCTGTTCCACGCCTGGAGAAAGGTCTTCAAACAAGAGTCTCACTGAACTCACTTTGTTTAGTTTGTTGGAAAGAAGATCAAAAAGGCCACTTGACTGCAGCATTGAAGGACTTCAGAAAGAAAAGAAAAAAAAAGTATTAAGATCTTTTTAGTCTAGTGGATAGAGGCAAGTGCAGAGTCTGGAAATTAAAACTAGGTCAACTCAAATAAGAATATGAGAAATAAATGTGGCAGGGAGGGTGATTAAACATTGCTGCACTCTCCACCCCTTAACAGCTCTCCCTAGAGTAAGGTGGGATTCAATCCAACTCAAGTTGTTTCACTTAAGCAGTAATTAAACTTAATAACCTGTGATGTGCAGAGAGGTCAGATGATGTGATCTAATGGTGTGGACAGACCCTCATTTCCAGACACCAGGAAAATATCACGTGTAGAGGAGTAGTTAAGCTCCATGGCTGAGCAAATATTGGAGCAGCCCTGTCCCCTTGCAGCAGTTCTTTCAGCATATCCTTAAGGTGCTTTACGAAGGGGGATATATTTAAAAAAACACATTTTGCTTGAAGTCATATTAGCATAACTATTGGGGCTATAATCTAGATCTCTTCATTCTTTCGCTCCTATTTTTGCCTGCTAGGAAAGTAGTACGTTAATCCAAGCACTACATTTTCCATGAAGGAACAGACCTAGAGTGGGATGAAACACAGGGATAAGAAAGGTTTTGAGGTGGCATTCAATCAATCTTCAACCTGGACTTTAAATCTGGTATTTTTACCATCCATGTGTCTCTCTTTTCCAGAAGAAAGCAGATCCTGAGTCCCCATTGCCGCAGTCTGAGCCATAGCCAGGATGTAGTTACATGCCCTGCAGATGGTTGCACACCCTTTAGAGGTAAAGCCCCCTTCTTCTGAAGCCCAGTCTAGGGATGTCTTCTGAGGCTCTAGTATCTCAGCAATAGCTCTACTAGCAGCTGTGGCATCTTTAAATGAGAGGGTTCAGGCACCAGCAGCATCACCTAAACACTCAGGGTGGACCAGTCCTACCAGAAGCCACAACCACTGACTAATTTTCTTAAGGCTTTAGTTGCCCTCACTGATCGTTGCATTATCACAATTAGCCAGTAATTAACATTGCCATGAATAGCTTGAACAGCCAAAATACACTACCTCTTTCCTTAAAGCATCATTGTAGTCATATAGTAGGCAACTCTTCAGGCTTCTCAAAGAGCATTTAAACACAAGTGCTGCAGTTAACTCGCCATTGAATACATCTGCGTTAATTGCTTGCACTATTAACAATGGAATGGCTGCCTAATTAACTCAGAGCAGCACAGGCTACTTTGTTAAATGTTAATTAAATGCTTCATTGGCAGACTGTATTTTTTCAGCTTCAAAGGGAGCAAACCTACTGTGTATTGCAGCCAATTTCCATGCAATTTATGAAACTGTTCAGTTCTCAATCATAGCTCTGCTGAAATATTACACCAAGCAGTCTCTGGAGGAGATATTTCATTTACATCTTTCCCAGCTCCTAGGAGAACCAAATTGTTTCTTTCTCTTCTTTTTAAGTTTTTTGTTTGGTTGGGGTTTTTTGGTTTGGGTTTTTTTTTTTTTTTTGGTTGGTTTGGTTTGGTTTGGTTTGTTGTTTTTTTTTAATTTACTGCCCAGCTAAACTAGAGGCAACTATGTTACTGTTGATGAGCTAAATTCACTTAAGTGAAAACAAAAAAAAAAAGACCATGAGCAGAGTAACTTGGCCACGCAGATACTTGATTTAAGCCAACACAGCTCCTTTCGCAGGCTTTTGTGCATGCTCTTAGCTTGCTTCAATTATGAAACAAAATATTGTAGTTTAAGCCAGTGGGAGTAAACACACAGCCGTTATTTAGTCACAAGCATCTGATCGTTTATGGTAGAAGTTATGCATTTAACCTTTGCGCCGTGACTGTACTTCAGATGAAAGTTTATTGGGGGCCATGTCTCAGCTCCTCCAATCTGAATAGTATTGGATATGAATAACAGGAAAACATTGCCCCCTGTGAAAATAATGAAAACACGCTAAAAATCCAGAAAGGAACAAGTTTCAGAGTCCTTCATTATTTCCAAGTCAGGGGTTTTTGGTATATGCTGAAGAATGAAAATACATCACTTACAATGCCTCTTTTGTCATGACAGATAGCAAAAAGTTGACTCCTTTAAAATACCCATTTCATAACGGACCACCAAGTATTTGTTTCCTTCTTGAAAAATTACATTTCACATGCTCAGCCTGGCAGAAACAATGAAAAATGATTTGATACATTGTCAGCTTGAATCTTCAGTGTGGAAAGAGAACACCACGTGCAGGATCAAGCCTGACTTTTCAATTTAAAACAGAGATATTCCTTCAGAATAGGTGGCTGAATTCAACCATGTACATCAGGTAGCTGAAAAGGAAAAAAAAAAAAAACATAGGTGATTTTTCGAAGCCAAACAACAAAGTGATCCACAGCATGTTATCAAAAAAAGATAAAGCCTGGATTTTAATTGTGCAGGTCACAGAAGATGATGATTATCACAGCATCACGAGGCTATATATTATTAACACAGAAAAGCTGAGAAAAGGGAGAGAACTGAAAATTATGACACAACATTTTGCCATGCAAAGTGTCTCTTCTTCTGCTTTATGTACTTTGATAGCAGAGAAACCATTAAATAATGTCACCATTTCAAACCTTGATATTCTCGTAGACCTTCTATGGTGTTAATGGGGCACTGATACACCTTAGGGAGATTGCTTCGAGCTCACCAGGCATTAAGGTAATAGTTTAGTCAGGCTGCGTTTTGGAAGCCTTCTCAACAATTAAAATGAAAGCTGAAATCCTGCAAAGGAAAAGGAGAGACACAACATGAAAGAATGAGAGGCAATATTGTTTGATAGCAGTGTGACTAGAGCACTCTCCCAGGGAATAAGAGAATTGGTGAATGTTTAATGTAAAACAGGCATTCAAGGCTTGAAGTCAGGTCATCTGCCAGCTAGAAGAAAAGCTTAATAACAAATTCTCAAGCTAGATCCAAGCTAACTGGTTCCCCAAATACTTCATCCTATCGACCCAGAATCGAAAGTGATCAAGTTATCACTAATCAACTGAGTTGCAATTAATATTCCTGCTTATATTCATATCCCAAACAAAAACTTTTAGGTTCGGCTACTTTCTTTGTACATATGACCCTCATGCAGTTTTTTAATGTTGGGGTTGTTTTATGTTGCAATTCTTCTACCCTGAGAACATGGGCCTATCAGTTATTGTGCTCAGCTGATGCCATGTCACATACTAAGCTTTTGTAAGAGTCTTGCTTTGATGTTTAACTCTCATGGAAGAGACTACAGTCCAATTCTTGATCTGTTATCTTATACAAATGGCTATTTTTAAACAGCAATCCTCATTACCAACCGTCTTCACATGATGGCTAAGTGTAACTGGCGTCAGACACAGCCAAATTGGTAGTGATGACGAGGTCTGAGGTGAAGACAGAAAGTCATGTCCATGAGTCAGAGTCTGGGTCAATGGGACACATGACTAGGCACAGGCAAATCTACAACATCCACTGCAGCGGATCGCTGGGGTGGGCCAAGCATGAAAACATTGGCTTAAGAGTCATTCCAAGTGAAGAAAAGGGGAGCCTCCACTCAGGCTTCTTCTAACTCTTCCTTTGAAGGCCACCAGCTGCATTAAAAAGGTGGAAAGGGACTCTTTATCAGGGAGTGTAGTGATAGGATGAGGGGTAATGGTTCTGAGGGGAACCTCTGAAAGAAGGGAGATTTAGGTGAGATCTCAGGAAGAAATTCTTTACTCTGAGGGTGGTGAGACACTGGCCCAAATTGCCCAGAAAAGTTGTGGCTGCCTCATCCCTGGAGGTGTTCAAGGCCAGGTTGGACAGGACATTGAGCAACCAGGTCTAATGGGAGGTGTCCCTGCCCATGGCAGGGGGGTTGGAACTAGATGATCTTTAAGGTCCCTTCCAACCCTAACAATTCTATGATTCTACGATTACTTCTCATCTGGCTCTGAACCCAGGCACCAAACCCCCAGGAAGGGTAATGGTCATGAGGATGTTCTCAGGACTGTTACGGGCAAATTCAGTTTCCCAGGTTGTCTTTAGAATGAAAAATTTTCTGTTCTTCCAGCGGAAAATAATGTTAATCTTGGCATCAACAAAAGACCAAGAAATATTACAGGTTATATTGCTTTGGGTTTACTTGATGGATAAGTTATCAGTGGGGCAAATATAATCTCACTGGTTTGAAGCATGAAAAAACTTCAAATATCTACCAAGCACAACAGAAATGATGCTAAGATAGCTCCAGACTTCTAATACACGACAAACATTTCACTATTAACTTCCAAAGTATGAGATCCACTTCTTCTGAGGGAACAATTCACACGCCTAAATGTAGATCTCTGACACCATTTGGGAAGCTCTCGGGCACATTGTCTAGCCTTTGACTATCACTCCAGGGGGAGTCACAGCTCTTCCAGGGTCCTGTGTCAGCCTAGTCACTCCAAGCCCTTTGTGTGGTTAATGGAGAGAATGCAGCTGCAGAGAACGATTTATTTGGCAAACCCTAAATTTCTCTCTTAAAATGAGATTAATCACCCTGTAGAGATGCTTCTTTCTCTCCATCAGTGATAAAGGGAGCCTGGAGTGACTGTCTGAGACTGTAATCCCTTACTTTGGGACACACAAACCAGAGCAGATGAATTCCACCAACTCTTTCCTGTGTCTGACCTGGAGGGAAAAGTAAAGATATCAAGCAGGCAATAACTTCCCACTAGCAATAAAAGGATCATTCGTGGCATCAGTTTCAGTTTCCTAAAGCCCCTGTGCCAAAATCTTATTCATTGGCCTGTCCTTTTAAAGATATAATGGTGTTTATTTCAATACTTAGTTCCCTGTGTGGCTTAAGCCTCACACTAAGCACAATTTACGAGGGGGTCGTTGATTATTGTATTATTTTCACATAAATCTCTTGCTCCAGTGGCTGGTTATGAATCATTTCACATCCCAAGGCAAGACATGCCTCAGTGTAACACTTCATCTCCATTAGAAAGTTAAACAGAGAGCCCAGCTCATGATTGTCATGTAGCGACTACCATTTTTGTCCTTAGTAATTGTAAAGAAGTGGAACTGTGAGAGATACAACAACCCCTACTCCTTCCTGTAGGGCTAAGCCAGCTACTGTGATATTGACAGGCATTTTGTCCTTGACTTTCAAGGGCATTGACCAATCTCTTTGTGCTTTACTCAAAAGCTGACAGTCTTATCATTTGTCAATCTCCAGGTGCTAATTTTCCTGGCAAATTTTTCTGTAATATGAGTAGAGGATTCCTGGCTTAGCTGAATTCCAGAGTGCTTTTAGGAAAACAATAGATCTTGATTTAAAAGTGGTCAGAGAAAAAAACACGTACCCCATTCCTCCCAGTAAATTATCTCTGTGATTGCCGTCACTGTTAAAAATGCATACTTATGTCTAGTCTGACCTTGCCTTGAGTCCTCAACCAGATACTGGGGTTTTTTTTGTCTGCTAGCCTGAAAAGGTCTGTGCCATCCATTGGTTGTGGTGTAGCTGTAGCAGGTTCTGTGGGCAGGTGCACAGTGAAATGCTGCTGCCCTGAACGTCGTTGCAGACCCAGCTGTGTGCTTTCCAGATGTGGTACATTACACACCTGCAAGCTGCCCGTGTTGTGCTGCCAACACCACCACATGGGTACCTTGCTTTCCTTTTGTAAGACAAGGAAAAGCTCAATTACCCTCAGCTTGTTGCTGACCCTCGTGGAAGAGCAAGGATAAAAGCATCTTGATTGCTTTCCCAATTACAGATTATTACAATTTCATGTTATTTTAGGCAATTCAGTTCAGCTTCAGTTGTTTTGTCCTGTTGTGACATTTAGATGGCCCCGAGTGTGATTCCACTACAACACCTCTGCAGCAAACTATTTAAGGGGAGTGATATTTTTGGCAGCAAAATTCAGCAAAGGGGTAGAGGAGCTGCTGCACTTTGCTTGGTAACTTTACACCAACCTCAAAATGCTGAGACAGATATTTTACTACTTTCTTTTTCTCTTGTTATATGAAGAGGTCATGCAGAGCTTGTTCTTGGTTAACGTGATCCCTCTTTACTTAGGAGACGATGGACAGGTACAGGACAAACTTTTAGGCAGTAAAATTTACACCACCAAATGCTCTATGCGCTGGTGGTGTGAATGTTGTTTGCAAAATTTTTTTTCACTCCTGATGAATGAGAAATGCTCGCACTTGGAACCAAACATACAGAATATTTCTCTCATTTCCTTGGGTTAGTCTCAATGGTGTAATATGTTGCTCATGGTGACTGGGGAACTCCAGTTAAAATAGGAGACGGAGCATGTAAAACAACAATTTTCCAAGCACAAGGCTCTGCCTGCCTGCAGAACCCTTTTCCATGATGTATATAAACAAAGTTAAGGATTTAGGTAGGCTGGAATGTTGAGCTTTTATTTAGAATAGAAGAATCCCTCAAACTATTTTAAGGATGCCCACAAAAAAGCAACTCAAAAGTTCATAGACACCATGAGATCTCATGCTTCTTGACTTGTGTTTATGGCCTGTGGGCCAACTAATTTTACAATTATGAGTTTCTGTGTCTCACTGACCTTTTCCCTTAAGTTGCTTTGTTGTTGTTAGAGGTAGTACATGGATGATCTAATCAAGTCTGTGAATTCCTAATGTAGCAAACCAACCAGCAGTGATTTCATTACAATGAATTGTCTGAATCATGATTAGATTTTCAGATGGAAATTCTGAAGTAATGTATAGGTTTAAGCATGAAGGGAATATATATCTGACTAGGAGTAAAGGCGTCATCTGTATCCTTAAGTCATGTAAAGAAGCCTAGCTCATGGAAAGAAGCATGATGGAATAATAAGTGCATGATGGGGGGATTTAGGAGATCTGGTTTCAATTCTTGGCCTGCCCTAAATGGATTTGGATGAAAGTCAATTAAGGCATGTATTGAGCTCTTGTTCTGGATCTATTTTGAGGGGTTTACAGTGTTTCCATGCCAAACTTCTCATTGCTTTCTTCAGCTGGAAGTCCACAGCCCCAGTATCTACCTATCACAAAAAAAAGACTTGCTAAGACTCATTGTCAGGAATCTCTAGCAATAACACAGTGTTGAAGGATGACAGTACATCTTAATTGCTGCTGTCATTTCCAAAGAGATAACGAATTTAAGTTGTTGATTCTCTGATGCTCAGAAAACCATTGGTGTATATGGTTTAAGGTAATGGTTTACATTGGCTTTGGTAGGAAGGACGTGCTCAGTCAAAGAGTGGTAATTCTTTATTTTCGATAATTCAATTGTTTTAGACTATGTGACCACATCCCTCAGGCAGGTACTTCCACTGATGTAAATGGCTACAGGTTCCTACTGGAAGAAACTCTTCTGAAATTAGTTTTTCTTCCTGCTGTCTCCCCACTGCAAATGGGTCAGCCTGTACTAGAGAGAGACCTGCTGACTAAACTGAATGCTCTTGTTTCCCTCTCTCCTTTCTCAGTTATCACACTGTGCTGTATCTTCAAGTGCCGGATTCCCCGGACAAAGAAAGAGATTGAGGCACGGTATGCTCAACGACAAGCAGCCAAGACATATGCAGATAAATTGGAGACTGTGCCACCACTCAACGAGCTGACAGAGATTCCTGGAGGTACTTCCCATACCCACACCTACACATGAGACCCATCTCTTTTATCGGGGTGGTTTTCTATATGCATGAATGCAAAGGGCTAGGTCCTCCCTTAGTGTAAATCAGTGTGGCTCATTGGGTACGACCATTAAGATATTGCCATGACATGGTAAACACCTCCCATTTGTATGTACTAAACCTACAGCATTTATGAAAGCAGGCACAGTCATTTAGATGAAAGGGACAGTTTCTCCAATGGTACAAGTCAGGGTCATTCCTTTGAAGTTCATGTTTAAAATTTCCACAGTCTGATTCATTTTAAGGTTCAGTTCCTGGGTTGGGGTGTGGTGACGGTGTCAGTAGGAAAAAAAAAAAGAGTTGCTAGAGTTTCACATTACCCATAAATGGCTTGCCCCTTTTGGATGGCCAAGAGTATTTCTGTCACTGCTCTCCTCTCCTCTCACTCATCTTTCCTGATTCTGTACCCTAGGCTCTACTGAAACTCTCCTTACTCTCTCTGGTCATGTCCAGTCCAGACCACTCAACTCCCTGCCTGTGGTGAAAGAAGAAGATGAAATGGTCCTGCAAGGAAATTAGGGGACTGCCTTCCTGTTTGTCTGTCTATGGCTTCTCTTTTCTGATGAGATCCATCATACCTTGGACTCCCTGCTTCTCAGTTCCCTATCTGCATTCTGTCTCTGTTTTCTCAATACCTTTTTATGATTTTTTTTTTTTCCTCTTTCCTGTGTCTCTGCAAGCACTGTGGTCTGTGGCTTCATAGAAACTGAGAGTTTCCTTGACTCAAAATGTGATGCTCCCGCCCACAAAATGGTGAAAGAGGCAGGTAACAAGATAACATGATTGTGGAAATTTAGTCCTACATCAGCAAAATACAGAACTAAGTGCTTAACAGTAGGAACTTGCACATACCTCAGTATTTCAGAGGTGTTCAGACTTCTGACTATGCCTACACTATAAACAGAGGATGGTGAGATCACTATCTGGAGCTGAACCCAATAGGCATGGATAAGCCCTCGTCCATACACTTAAATTCTCTTAACCTAATTTAAAGTCAAAAGTCATCTGAAAGTCTAGTTAATGCAATCACACATGGAAGTGCTTAGTGTTGTATCCTTCAATTTCCTGGCTCTCTAAGGACCAGCTATCAGTAGATCCCAGAGGGTGTGAAGGATCATGCCTGTAGAGAGCAGAAAGACAAATTCACTCATTTGCTTCTGCATCTTCTTCCTGCCCAGCTACTACTTCTGGAAAACAATAAAATAAGGATGAGAATATCCAGAAGAGATGGAAGGTATTTGGGCAATGAAAATAAATTTTCGTCTCCTGTAAGCAACTTTACAACCCACAAACATGTACATGTGCTCCATCCAAAGGCTGGCTATTTTGGGGTAGATTTAATCAGACCATGCTAAATTATTGCAGCATGAACTCGTGAATAAAATACCACAAGAAAGCAATTTATGGGAAGTCAGCTGCACCATAAAGACTGCCCAAACTTTAATTCAGTTAAATGTGTAAGTTGAATAGTTGACCAGCCTTTGACCTTTTGAGAATCCCAGAATTATGGTCCTGGCATGGTGCAGGGCAGGAGGCTGGTGGATAACATATTGCTGAGTGGCTGCTGTTGTCTGGTAATGGTTTATGAATCCATGTGCTCTGAAGTTCCAGGCCCTCTAGGGTCAGATATACATCTGCCCAAATTGACCTGAAGGACCTGGTACTGGGCTGGGAGTCATCTAGCCACAAGTAGATTATCCACATCTATGGAGAAACCTACATCAGCACTAGTTGTCCCAGATTTAGCCCTTTATCCACAGTGGAAAATAAAAAGGATGTGATACCTTTCATGGTAGGGTGGGGGGTGCTAAAGTGGAAGAGGTAAATTGTGCCTTAAAAATGCCTGTATGTCTCCAGTCTTGGGAACCCAAAAGGACTGACTCAGCTGTCAGTGCCTAAAGTGTTAGAAGCAAAAACTGTGTGTGATGAAACCCCCTGGTCTGTCCTCCTTCTGAGATTAGTGTGCATTCTGTCCCCCAAAAAAGTTTCACTACATGATGTAGGCATTACAATGGAAAGTATGCAAAGGGCTTTGTCTCTGTGCTGTTAGTTTCATCTGTACAGAGTGTACAGATGCTGTCCTGCCCCTGACATTTGGCAACCCACCTTGATTTATGCAGTCATGAAGTAATGTATGTGTTTGTCAACTATTTATATACTTCTACTGTGACAATCCCTGGTAGACCCAGTCAAGGCCAGAGAGATGACTTGAGTGATTTCAGTTACTGAGTGGCCATTAAATGCTTTAAAGATTTTTGTAAGTGTCAAATGCTATTAATCATGAATATATTACAATGCTTAAATGCTCTCCTTTCTTGGCATTATTTTACCCAACTTCACATTTACTGTGATGGAATATTCTTACTGCCAAATGGTTCTCCATGAACTTTTTTGAGTATCATATATGGCAAGCCCTTTTATTGCACATAAATAAAATGGACTTTAGGGTTCAGTGTATAAAATGTTATATACAAATTGAGTCATTTGTGCTCTATCTCCCAGTCTGTGGGAGAAGTACAAGCAGGATTTGGCCTTTGCTCTAGGTGGAGATGTCCTGTCTAGGTCCATGGCCTGGGAGATCTTCAAGTATTCTGGTCTGAGGCTGCTCCAGCTGACATTTTTGAGAGTTCACCTGGTTCCTACCCTATTTGTCCAGGAAGGAGACAATGTGGTGGATTTTTTTTTAATTCTTCCCTCTCCTTTTTTTTTTTTT
>VXBH01005514.1:130285-145660 GCA_013400035.1 Rynchops niger
TTTTTTTTTTTTTTTTTTTTTTATGAGATGTCAGGACTTCCCCTGTTGTTGTAAGAGTCTGTATTGTTCTACTCTCATTTGTATGTACAAATAAATTGCCAGTTCCCCAGGACAAAGGATGATATTTTATTTCACTGTGCATGCTGAAGCAGTATTTTAGGTAAACGTAACAAACCCAGGTTCGATTTGCACCTGTAATTCATTGCTGTAATTTGGAAGTGAGACTAGAGACATCCATAGCAATGGGACATTTGAGCCTACTTAAACAGATTGGAATCCAATGGCCCAGGTAAGGGTTGAGCCTTCTCACCAAAGGCTCATGCCAAATTACCTCCAAAGTCACTTCACTGTCATTTTTCCTTTCCATGTGAAAAAAGTGAAATAATTTGACTTAGCCTAGGTGCCAGCTGAAGAAAGCTAAACAATGACCAATCATCTTCCGTTTGCTGAGGTCACTCCCAGGTGGTTGCTACATCTTGACCAATTTTAGTTATCAAGTTGTGTTAACGGTTATCTACTTACATTTCTGAGTCCTGTTGGGGATTTTCAGAGGAAGCTGTGGGAAACTTAACACATTTTCACTTGTTTTTGCAAACCTTTGTACTCTACTGGTCTTGAGTAAAGGGAAAAACTTTCCATAAGAAATATAAGAAATATGATCTGTGTTAAAGTGTTCAAGTTGCATCTTGAGGTGAGAGTTCAGTGCGTCAAGCTCTGACGTCATAAATACTTTTGAGAAAATTAACCACTTCTAGTAGAAGAAAAATAAGAAAGATGAGGAAAAGTTTTCTGCTACCAAATTCTGTGTGAGAATAATTAAAGTCTGTAGACACAGTGGTTAAGTCTTCTTACCTGAAATGTGGACTCCGAATCCAAGATATTCTTAAGTAAAAATATTTCATAAATAAAGATATCATAAGCTTCCTATAACTAATACGGCTTGTGTGTTAAAACACACCAAAACAGAGCTTAGTATGCACTCAAGTTAATTGCTATATGCCTGTGGTATATTTCTGACATTAATTACAGTGGTGCAGGTAGGAAGCCGGTCTCATGGTAACTGGATGTGGACAGGACATAAGCTAAGCCTACTTTTGATGAGGCTTTGAGCAATCTGATCTGGTTAAAGATGTCCCTGCTTACTGCAGGGGGGTTGGACTAGATGACCTTTAAAGGTCCCTTCCAACCCAACACGTTCTATGATTCTATGATTTGTAGTCCTGTGCTGAGCAAGCCATCTTCTGCTTGTCTGACTCTGAGAGTAAACATCCCCAGCAGAATCCCTACTCTCCACTCTCAAGCTGCAAGAAACATACCCCATGGAGGAAAGCAAAGAATTAGAAAAGCCAACAGCCACCACCACCAACAAAAAAAACCCAAACAAACAAACAAACAAAAAAAACAAAGCCAAAACCAAGGCAGGTCTACTGAATTGCATGAGAACTGTTTCTGTTGCATCTTGTAGAAGGAGACAACTCCACATGAATGTCTATTGGGAAATGCTTATGATCCATGCTTATAATGTTCATGGATCAGCTCCTACCAACAGAGGCCATTTCCTCCAATAGATCCACAACTCAGGTCTTGAAATTACTACTTCTGCTTTACCCTCTTTGTCTGTCTTCTCAAAACAAAGATATGAAAAGCTGGTAGTCAGTGAGGAAAACAGCTGTATGGACAAAGCCCCAGCAGAAGTATTTTCCCTTTGTCCAGAATTTGCCAGCAGAGAGCAGGAGTTTTGCCCTCTTCCTGGCTAGTGTCACCCCCAGTTAACTGCTTTCCTGTTTTCTTTTTCTGTCCTTGCATACAGCTCAGGTTGCAGAAGAAAAAAAAGAAGAAGTTCCCACTGTATCTGGAAAAGTGGACAAGGCTCAGGGTAAGAAAGATGGATCCAAAGACTCCAAGAAGAAGGATGGTGAAAAGGACCAGAAAGAAGGCTCCAAGAAAGAAGGGAAGGACGGGGTGAAAAAGAAAGAAGCAGAAAAGGGAGAAAAAGGAGAGAAGGGAGAAAAGGGAGGAAAGGACACTACTGACAAGAAACAAGGTGGTGGGAAGAAAGGTGAAAAAGAAGGTGAAGCAGTAAAATCAGGAGGAAGCAGCAAAACTAATGGCAAGGCTGGTGGGAATGTCAAAGCCCCAGCAAAGAAGAAGTGACCTTGCTGAAAGACAGTGCCGGCTGGCTGTCAGGGAGGACACTGTCAAATTGCCATAGGTAGAGCTCTGGGAGCAGACAGGACATGCTGTCTCCATCTACTCAGGCTGTTGAGTGCCACTGAATGTACAGATTTATTGCCTTTTTAACACCAAGCCGCTGGGTTTTTTTTTTGTCCACCAAAGGAAAACCTGGCCATTTGGATACACAGTATCTTGTAAATAAAATGCATGGTGCAGAGCTACACGATAACAACAACTGGAATCAAACTGCAACCTGGAGTGAGGATCAGGGCTTTGAATAAGCATGGAAATGCAGAGATGAAGATCTAAACTAATGGGAGTACATGATTCATTTAAAATCTGTTCTTCTTGAGGACCTTAAGGAGTTTGTACTCCTCCTAAATAGGATTTGCATGCGGGTAATTTTAGGGATTAAGTAAATCCTGAATGCTGAAGCCCAAAGAATGGAGTTTTCTACACTGTAGCTCAGATATTTTCTGAGAGGTGTCTTGGGCACATGGGAGAAAGCTTTCCTTCCTTCTCAGATGCCTCTTTCTCTGGGCTGCTGAAGAAAACACAAAGAACTGTCTATCTCCCAGAAGATTTATCCACCTTTTCCTCTTTTCTGATGAAAGACATATAAATCAGGCTGTAGGAAGATGTGCACAGAATAAAAAAAAAAAAAAAGCAGACTGCATCTGTGCTGCTGTAGGTGGTAGCTGTCCTCAGTTCATCATCTTTTCAGGAAAGGCAGCAGACAGCAAGAGCCCACTGGGATGACGGGGATTGGAGATGCTCAGCAAGTTGCAGCAGAAACTCAGGGTCTCAGGGGAGCGGGGCTGAATGCGTTCGTGTCTTTACTCTCTCCCCAAGCAGTTTTGAAACCAGGGATTTTGCTGCATTTTCATGTGGCTGCTGTTTATCTCACCTGGAAAAATCTTGGAGAGCAGTTTTATCAGGAGCAGCTTTTCTCCTAGTGTGTTTTGTAAATATCTCAGCAATTTATGCCTTAAGATTAACAGCCATAGGGTATTTAGCTAAAAAGCTAATGGGGGATAGTTTGCAAGCTATTCTGATGACTAAAGCTCTACCTATTGTCCCTGCTGGATACACCAACTCTGAGTATATACACTGGCATGGATTTGTCTACTCCATGGGGCAAGGAGGAAGTTAACTCCAGTAGTTTATTCAGCTAAGGCCCCATGAGTTAGACTTATATTAATCCAACTGCTTTCTATTTACCCTGGGGTTTCAACACAGAGAGTTGATCTATCACTATAAAGACATTTTTCATTTCTCCCACCTTTCTTTTCCCCCTCTCTCCTCTCCTCCCTAACCCATCCTGGTAGAAAATGAACCCAGGAAAAAGAAGAGCATGTTCTGCTGTCAGTCAGATCATAAAAAGACCAGAGCAAATGACTTGGTGTAAGACTTGAGGAGCAAAGAAGGGAAAGATGTCCACATCCACAGAAATATTTACTAAGACGATGAACTGTGACAGTTCACTGCCTCCCGGTATAATCTGCAATGCTAGAGGAGTAGAGAGAGAAGTCGGGGTCAGAAATTCTGCCCCATGTATGCAGACAAGTGATTGGAGCCCTTAATCTCTATCCGCTGCAATGATATCCAGTGTTGGGTGTGGATAGGTACGTAATAGACATCTGTGTTTAAGTCTGAATCTCAGTCCCATCCCTCATTTTTCAAAAGCTGAAGATGTGTGGGGATTGTCGCTTCCAGGCAGGAGCAGAGGACCTGGTTTCGATTCTCTTCTCGGCTGAGAGGTCTCAACTGTCCAGGTTTATGGTTCAGGACAGCTACTGGGCTGCAAGTAAGAGCAGGAAAAGGATTTTTATCCACTTATTCAGATGGAAGAAAAGGGAATCTAAGAGTCATACAGCCAGCTGGGGAGGAGGCAACCCTGCAGGAGCACAGGTCTGTAATCTAGTCTGTGTATGTACGTTCATGTGCAACACCCAATGAGGGATCAGTTCATATTAACACACCTTCACTCAGGGACCTGCAGAGGCTCCTAATGCCAGAGTTAATGGAAGCACATTGATTCCAACACACAGAAACATGATGGGTGTCAATCGTTGTATTCCAGTTACCTGCTTTCTGCTGTTCTCTCCCGGTTTAATTGATTTCTTTCATACGGAGCCACAAAGAAAATAAAGTAAGAAAGACTTTCAAAATTGCATTCAGGCCATATTCTTTGCCTGTGTGCAGAGACCTTGGGACCTGCACAAGGTTGCATGAGCTCACTATGTATTATGTGGGGCCTGAATGGATGCTTATGTCATCTAAACTTTAGTTCATGGGTAAAGCATCTGTAGGATGGGATGCAGCTGTGATTTGGGCAGGAAAGACTCTATCCCTGTACTGCAGCTGGAAACAGGGTGTGGTGGCGTTAATCCTGCTCTTAATGCCCTTTAGGATGTGCAGAATGAGGATGCTGACTCAGTCTGTACCTATTTGGTGGGAGGGAAGAGGAGATCTATTCCTATTCCGAAAGTTTCAATGAATAAAATATGCCCCTTCACTTTGTCGTTAAGCTTATTGTCACAGAATAAAATAGCTCTTTCCTTAACCCCCTCCTCCTCAATACGACCACTCACTCTCTCACACCGAAAGAAAAAATAAAATAAAAACTACTGCATCAGGACTGTCACAGCCTTTGCAATTCATCTTAATTTGTTTCTGCCAAGATCAGGCAGCAAATACATTCAAATTCTTATGTATCAGATCACAATAGCTTGTAGTCATGTCTTACTGAAAAAATGATGTTTTGTTAAAAAACCCCAATGTTCCTCCTCTGAGAAGGACCAGCCCTGGGTCATCTGAGGGGATTTATCAACTTGTTTCTACGTTGTCAGACAGTGCACAGATGGGATAAAGGGAATACATTACTGGGGGCTGTGACTTTCAGGGAGACATTCTGCCTAACAAAACTTATGATGTCTGAAGTGGGCATGGGAGGAAGTAAATTTACAGGCATGGTCCAAAACTGGTGCGTGCTTTCCCCTAGTTCATGTTACAGTGGTCAGGTGGAATTTGAAAGCCACCGTGGGTGTAAAATTGTGCTGCTGGAGTGGAGCACACTGACCAACAGCACTTGGGAGCTGCTTTTTACAACACCAGATGGAGAAACTGCATTCGAAAAATTATATCCACAGCTGCTGGAGCTTTGTAAAATGAATCATTAATGACAAGATTGGAGATACGCTGATTTCTCCAAAAACTTAAGTGAGACAACAAATCCCAGAGGCCAAAAGCAGGATTTAAGACCCAAGGCTCAGAAAGCCAGGTAGTAATGACAGTAGCTCCGTTGTCATTAGATTAGCCTGATGGTTTGTGCATGGCAAGGGTGGTGTGGAGAAAACAAACCAAGATACTACAGAGCCAGGACGAGGAAGGACTTGCACGATCTCCTACTTGACATATTCCATAGCTTTCCACTAGAGGGGACCTTGTACTTCCTCTATAATATCTGGAGACAGTTTTAAAGGTAATTTGTGCTGGATACGTTTTGCCTTATTTCTGGTGTTAAATCAAGCTTGGCATCTGAAAGGTAGCATCTCTTCTTTGGTCTAAAGAAGACATTCATGGCATTGGTTTATCTACCTGGGCCATCATATCTTCTTCCAGTATTGTTCTTCCACTGGTTAATAGAGGTAAGAGTTCAGCTGACAGTAGCTTAATACCCCAAGCATGTGGCTGATGTAAGAGACATCAAGAAAATAATCATCGACTTTGGTGGATAAAACTTAAGTCCCCCTGGCTAGGTGTCCCCTGGGGCTGGGGTGGGGATCATAAATCTGGATGGGCAGGTTGATAGAGCAGATGGGAAGCTGAAGTTTTTTTAATTTAATTCCTGGTTTCTTTGGGTAAGAAGCCCATGGCAAAGTTGCCCTCATTGTTTTCCTCCTGCCGACTTTTCCTTGTTGGTTTTACTTTTAGTATTGATGAAAAGCAGTGAAAAACTAAGCATAGGTTCTGACCAGATCTGCTGGGAGCAGATCACAAGGTGCATCTATTGCTAGGAAATTTCATGATACCTTTTTACCATTGAATTGCAGCTTTTTCCAAATGATGAAATCCTCTGGAGTAATTACAGCTGTCCCAGAGGCTCTCAAAGAAAAAAAAANCCTAAAAAAAAAAAAAAAAGTCTTTTTGATCTCTATCTGTGTAATTTCTTACACAGTGGGACTCTGAATAAGAACTGCTGTCTCTTATTGATTTCATTATACAGATCTGAATATTAGAAGTGTCTTGGCTTTGCCTTCATAAAGTAAACTCCTTATACCCATCTCCCTTTTGAGAGGCAGCAAAGAAGAAATATAGATCACCTGTGCTGTCCTGATCACCTGGTTAGACCCATGGAGAACAAACGGTATCTTCACTGGGACTGGGATATTCCCCCTTCCACCAGGTGATGTGTGGAGTCCCAACATGAGGCAGAGCTGTTAAAACCATGGGTTTTTTCCTTCCAGTGGCCAAAAAAAAGAAAAGGATCAACCCCCAAATATTTCCAGGACTGGAGATGAAGCTTTTAATCTGTAGGTCAGGTTGGTCTTTATGTTACTGACATGGGTGGCCATTTTCAAAGAGTTAGGGTTTTGTAGGCTTAAATAAAAGGGTACTTTTCAGAAATAAAGAGCTGTGAAATTTTTCCTTTCCCTCTTTTGCTTTCCTGCTTTTTTTTGGGNGAGGGGAGTGGAGGGCGAAACTGATGTCCTTCAAGCATGTTTCTGCAAAAGCACCAGCCAGCTAAACACTCTCATGAAGTATAACTCCCTAAGGTGTCATAGAGATGTATCAGACAACTGTGAGACAACTCTGGCTCTCTACTGTTCCTAATTTCACATGGCATTTTGCATGGCACTCCCCTCATTTCTACACATAGACCCAAAACACTTTTACAGTCCTAATCTTCTCTGGTTAAACAAAACACATCTTCTTCATTTGCTGAGTCCATGATGATCTGAGTCCCTAAGTCTGGACTCCTGCAGACTGAGAAGTGTCATGCAGGGTAACTGGGACACAAAAAGCAATCTGCTTAATGTCAGAAACAAAATAGGGGACAATAGATGAGACCTGAGCACTGATCTTGTGAAAGAGGGCTTTGTGCACATTTCCTTCTTAAGATGCTCCAGGGATTTGATCTAAAATAATAGTGGTGAAGCCTCCCTGAACTTCGCTATCTTCTCTTACCATAAAACTGCCTGTCAAAGCAAAGTTATTTGCAGGGAGGTCATAGGACACAATGGAATTTCTCCTATTCAAGACACAATAGAAATGCATGTTCACTTTCAAAATCTGCTGTAGAGAAACTGAAGAGGTGATACAATGCACTGGAGGAACTCTTTTTGCTTTGAGGAGAGTGAAGGGAAAAAGGAAACCAAGACACAAAGACTTTGGTAATTTGCCTTTCCTTGGGCTCTTACTCACAGCTCTCTTGAGTCTGTGATTCTAGAGAAGAGAAAGTCTCCTTTATCTCTAGGCAGGGAGAGTGCTCCAGAAAATCTTCAGTTCATACTTGATTTGTGCTTTTTTTCTTTTCTGGCATTGTTGTGCTACCATCCAGGACAAGAGGCAGGGCTGCAGGGATCTTTGGCTAGCCTAATGCTGATGGGATACTGGATTTTGGTGGCCTTTGGATAGACAGGCTGTTCTTATGATCCTCTGTAGTGTGTCTTGTTTGCTGCCTGGGGTCTGCAGCTATTTGGGGCCATCACTTCCAAGCACTTTGATGGTTGGTCCTGCCTTGCTGTCTCTCAAAAACTGAAACCCATTGTGGTGAGCTCTACCTGATTCTATTTCTAGCTTTCAAAGCCTTCTTCCCATCCCCTTGCATATGAACAGTCTGTCTGTGGCCGACCGTATGAGCTCCGGACTGTTTGTGCCTTGGTGTGAGGAGGGATGGCTTTGAAACAAAACTCCCTGAAGCAGAAAGTCAACTCTGTGCTTTGTAGTGAGGGTCTGTCCCTTGCTATTTGTCCCTCCTATGTAATGCAGTGCTGCTCTCCCTCCACTCCAGCCTCAAACCGCTCAGCTCTGAAACTCAGTCACATCTTTTTCTTTGCTCAAGAGATAGGAAGTAGCTTATGGGGGGCTTTCTTCATAGGCAATGCATTCAGAATACCAATTTAATGAGTTTATTTTACAGGCTTTCAAATATTTCCTGGCTCCATGCTATCACACAGTGGTGTATCTTATTGATGCCAATGCTTCCATATGGGGATTATGATTTTTTAAAATTCCTTTTAAACATCCCTGGAGACTTTATTAAGACTTCCTGTAAGAGGACAGGGAGTCTAATACAGAGGGAGAGAAACAGGAACTTCGATTTTCACTGGAACAGGGCTTGATTTTATAAACGAAACACACTCATGCTCTCCCCCACCCTGTCCCCATCCCGTTTCCCCCCTCCCCAGCCCATAAAACAGACCCTGGGATCAATGCCCCATGTGTACAGAAATAAAGACTAATCGTTTAATTTCTGTGGCTTTCTGTCTGATGAGTCGCCGAGCTGGGAGAGGGACAGAACTGCTGTGTAGGGCACAAGTCCTATCCTGGCTGGAATGTGCAGTCAGGGGCGAGTTGTTGGGGACGGCAGATACATGGACGAGGGGGAGGACACGTTCACTGAGGGTCACTTGTGTTGTATGTTTCTGGTTATTAATGAAAGGGCTTAACACACATTTCCCCTTTTAATTTTCTCTTTTAGTCAGAGGTGGAAAGCTGGGCTGAGCTGTCCCACTGGGTGGTGGCATGTCATTGAGAAGGAGAGATACCAGGCAGATGCTGTCCATGGGAAACCTCTCTCCTGGGGAACCTCTCTCCTGGGCAATACAGACCATAAGGCAACAGCAAACAGAATATGAGGAGTACGAACCCTTCAGCTGCATGAAACACTTTCCAGGAGATCTGCATTCTCCATGGGACCATCTTCATTGTGTGCAAGAAGCAGGCATGGATTTGATTGTCCCAGACCTTTTTTGGGGTGATCAAAACCAACCATCTCAGATGCATGTTTAGAAATACAGCAGCCATTTGTTGCTATCCATTACCACACTGAAGACATAAGGTTGAAAGATACAGTCCAAAAGAATAGTTTTTTAATGCTGTCTCTGTTGTGATAAACACCAGAGCCTTACAAGCTTTCTACTGCCTGCCATCCATACCAGGCCTGAATCACAAGTTCTCCCACACCTCTAGATGTACACCCCAAGGTCCTTCTGAAATCCCATCTTCCCTGAGCAGGATGAATTGCATGATGGATAAGTGAGTTTCAGGCCACGTAGCCTTTGAGCTCCAAAGGGCAGGAGAGGAAGGAACAGACAAAAGTCAGTATGGACACTGCAGGGATAGAAGCAAGCTGACCTCTTTGCAAGAACGGTCCTTATCAGCCCATGAGGGGTTGTTTTAACAGCCAGCTGTGAGGAAATGAGCTGGATGAGGAGGCTGTGAATGCAGATTCCTGAAGGCAGATGTGGAGCGTAGGAGTCCAGCCTACAAACAAGCCGCTTTCCGGAGAGGGTTCCCTGAACCACCAGGACCTGGGCCAGAACTTGCTTTAGGTACAAGCAATTGTCTGGGGCCCTATGATTTGCAGGGCTGGAAAGATGTTACCCATCTAAGCTTCCATTCCTAACAGCAAACTAGCAGTTTGTGGTGGCTGTGCTGGATTGTGCACCTGAAAACAGCGGAAGGGAGATGTCCACAGCAGATATGACATGGGGAAGGGGGTCAGACTTTGGTTTCATGGGGAGGTGAGCTGGTGAATGGGTGAGAAGCATAGGACAGAGCCTGCTTTACTGAGAGAGGGTACGAGGGACAGGGAGGAAGAGTTCAGAGCCCTGATTTGGTCAAGTTTAGGTGTGATGAGATCAAGAAGGGCAAATAAAGCTTTTTCATTTTGTTAAACAGTTATATTTGCTTTTCATAGAATCATAGAATAATTTAGGTTGGAAAAGACCTTTAAGATCAAGTCTAACCATTAAAAAACACTGCCAAGTCCACCACTAAACCATGACCTTGAGTGCTACGTTCTACATGTGTGTTACATACCTCCAGGGATGGTGACTCAACCACTTCCCTGACCAGCCTGTTCCAAGGTTGATGACAAACTTTTCTGTGAAGAATTTTGCCCTGGTGCAACTTGAGGCCATTTTTTCTTGTCCTGTCACTTGCTACCTGGGAGAAGAGACTGACCCCCCACTCCCTTGCTACGACCTCCTTTCAGGTAGTTGTAGAGAGCAATAAGATCTCCCCTTCAGCCTCCTTTTCTCCAGACTGAACAACCCCAGCTCCCTCAGCTGCTCCTGATTAGGCTTTTGCTCTAGACCCTCCACCAGCTTCATGCCCTTCTCTGGACACGCCCCAGCACCTCAATGTCTTTCTTGTAGCAAGGAGCCCAAAACTGAGCACAGATGAGTATATGCACCTCTAAATCTTGTTTTGGATCCTAGTTATCTTAGCCTGACTCCTTCCTGAGGTGTGTACCGTGGAGAAGGGACAGCAGGTGAGACAGAGTTGTGTAGCTGCAGGGTAAAAAAAACCTCCCACAGAGCTGGACAGCAATAGGGAAAAAGCTAGAAATTCAGAACTAGACAACAGGGAAAAAGCTAGAAGTTCACAGCTAGACAGTAGGGAAAAAGCTAGAAATACAGAACTAGAGGGAGTGGACCTGCAGCTTTGTCTTCAAAAGCAACAGTGTGCACTACGCCAGACAGCTGTGAAAGGGCAAAGAAGTCAACTGATCCAAGGAAGGAGATAGTAAGCAGCCTGACATATACATACGGAAAAAATTTCTATGCAAAAAAAGAAAAAAAATGACCCAGACATATGGTAATAGTAGAAGCATGGATGTACACATCCAACAGCTTGATTCTCACAGTCCGACTGTTATGGCCATAATATAATGAAGTGCAGTCCAGTTTACAGTAGACACTTGTCAGCTCCGGGCACAAATCCTGTTCTCAGTGCACTCAGAGGATGCACCTACACTGGTAAAGAAATGAGACCAGCACCCATTCCCTGCCCCAGAAGCCTGCCCCAGGGCGCCCATCCACATAGCTGAAATCTGAAATGGTCTGGTTGCATCCCAGTTGCGCAGTTGGAAGGATTCCTGGCTTGTGATAATGCCTGGACAATACTCAGGAATTGTTTTGGAATACATTATTTAACCTGGGCCAAAACCATGCTAGAGACTGAGGTAAAAAATTAACAGCATAGGTGGTATTAGAAAAAAGTTTGGCCCACCTCCTGGTCTTGTTGAGTTGCTGGTATAAAGATAGTAAATGGTAATAGTTCCAGCAACTGCTGATGGAAGTTGTAGTTGATGGCAGACCCCACACACGTGGGGTTTTCTCTTCTTTTGTGGGCTTCTTAGGTATGCTGTTCCCTGATAGTTTGGGACAAAACCTTTGCTTTTTGTACAGTGCTTTACACCATTTCCCATGTAACGTCAATTCTGCCTTAGCTCTGTTAAGGTTCCCCACCACCTATCAGAGATATGCCCACGCTACAAATTTCTGCCTTTCAAGCATAAATCAACTGCTTTGCTTTCCTCTCCTCCTTTTCCTTTCTTCAGAGAAGCATCCTGGGTTTAATTCACAATTTTCACTCATCAGTGTGGTCAAGTGCCCTGTGGGTGATTTCTGTTGCCCATAAGGTCGATCCTGACAGGCCAGTGGTGGCATCCTGAGACAATAAACTGTAAAACAGAACCTCATGGTAAAGAAGGGGATTCTATTTAATTTAAAATTTCCATCCAGATTTTTTTCTAAACAATTCGAAAAAAAAAAAAAAAAGAAATATCTTCTCAACGGCAATACATTTTGGGTTTTTTGAGGACAAGCGGGAAGTTATTTCAATGGAATGCTTTGTCAATATCTGATTGGAAAGAAACTTGGGAGATTCTGAGACCTCATGTCCTCTAGTTATTGGAGATAGTGACTCATTAATTTCCTTGATTGCCACAGAATTGTCATGTACCACCTTTGGATATTAAAAAAATTGCCCATCTAAAGCATTTCTGGATCTGTTCCTGTATTGAAGTTTTATTTTCACTTTCAGAGTATTATTAGCTTTGTTATAGAGGAAAGAAAAGGCTGTTGATGTTCTTCTTTCTTTGATGTGAAAGAGATGGTTGAGACAGCGGAGCTTGAATAAACTGCCGTGTTTCTCATCCCTGCACACAGATTTCAGCAGGGATTTTGGGCACCAGCCTCGGGTACAATCCCCCCGGCAACAAAGCTGGATAGTTGCAGGGCATTCAGGGAAGATAGAAGAAGATGACCTATATTTTGGTTTACCAGTGTTCAAGGGGCATAGTGCAATGCACAAGGAAGATCTGTAGAAAGAGGACACTCGGAATCTGCTCTGCTGGGATATTTACCATGCCGCTGAGATGAACTAGGTCCATGGCACTGGTGTTGCAAAGACCGTGCATTTCTAAGGTTTGGTTTTACACCTAATATTTGGGAGATCATCAGAATGATGCAGAAGGTCGGCCACATTTCACTCTTCTCATTTCTAGTGATATGAAACAGTAAGGCAGGTTATAACCCATTTCCAAGGCTGCATAATCGAAAGCAAAAGAGATAAATTAGCCAGAAATCAACCAGTGGACAGTGAATGGAGGACTGGATTGGTGGCACATCTGAGTTAATACCCACCTATCACAGGTGGCCTTTACATACATTTCTAGGTTAATCTTGTTAAACAGGGCTAACTAACAAAAAAAGATATATAAAACCACTGGATTTTCTGTGAATGTATGTTCTTACATAATTCTGGCACATATGGAACCTGGATGTTAATTAAAGATGAAGCATTAGCTCAAAGACTAAATAGAAGCCAAGGCTGAATGTGACGCAATCATGTTGGAATAAAAGGTGGCCTTTTCTCTTCTTGGGGTGTTCAGACCTGAATTAAAAGAGCAATAATCTCTGAGCATTTTAGCTAGTACATGAGAGCTTCTGCATTTATCGAAGACAATAGGTTCAACCCCAGGTTACCAGACCAACCTTTCAGAAGGTGAACTTCAGATTTTCTTAAAGAACCCACTGTCTCCCTGCTCCCTGTAAAAGTCTCAGTGTGACTTTGTTGTCCAATATAAGCTGCAATTGATGCCCTACATTTTCCAAAGAACACTCTCTGGGTTTTTTTTTTTTTTTTCAGTTAGGACTCTCGCAAGCATGCGAGTGATTTGAGGGACACATTCCTCATGGAAAACCCTCAAGGGAAAGCAGTTTTCTGTCTGTGGAAAAGGGGTAAGTGAAAGTGTCTGATCTGAGCCTTTCAAACAGCAACAATTCTTCTTTGCAGATTTGAAAAACTCAACCAAGCACAAGAACTGGCAAGAATAAAGGACATGCGACTTATGTAAGCACTGGCCTGCTGTCTGCTGGGGTTTTGCCCATAAAATAAACTGTAAATTTACAATAGTATTTAGGCCTAATGACTTAGGCATCTAATGACTTCGAGACTGAGTATGAACTTCTGAGAAAAGAAAAGAATGCTTAAAAAATGATTTTGTTTTCATTTCAGACTAACATAATTATTGGGGGCGGGGGGGGGATCCGAGGACCTTCTTAACTATACATGTATAAGAAAGCCACCTTGCCGGTATAGTTTGAAAAATACCCACCAGTGGAAATGAGACCTCCAAAACACAGTTCTGACAAAACAGCCATATCACGTCTGATCCAATAATACAGTTTAATTCTTTCAACAACTTCTTAGCTAGTTTGCCAAATCGGATTGTCCCACTGGCAAAAAAAATCTCGGAAGGCTGCCAAACCTTTTCAGACAAATTCCCCAAACTGAATATTTTATCCTGTTATGTACTGGAGAGAGACAAACAGAAAGAAGAGTCCATTTTATTCTACTTACTGAGCGCATACACAACAGTTCAATCTGAGGACTTTCAGAAAAGCATGTCAGTGGCGCAGGAAGCTAATGGCTAAGAGGGACTAAAGAAGACTTGGAGAAAATTAAACCTTTGTTTTATTTGGTTCTTTTCCTTCAGTTCAACTTAAACACACTTTTCCAAACACTGTTTCAACATTCACACATTTGTGAAGAGGAAAGGAGTGGCTGAATGCAATTCCTTTGTTGTAAAAGAGTGGAAAATAAGGAAAATTACGGGAAAGGGTTTAATGAATGCTGAAACACAGAAAAAAATACTGTGAATAACTAACTCCATTTGGAGTCCATAGTGAAGGTCATAGTGGTCCAGACCGAGGTGAGAAGAAGCATCAGAGAAGAAGAAATAATGGTCTGCAAAGAAAACTGAAACAAAGTTTTTACTGTAGAGAATGCTGAGAATGCCAAGGAAATGCCTGGAAATAGTTCTCAAAAACCTCAAAGATCAGTAACTAGATCTTTGAAATATTGTGTTTTCCTGGTCTACTGTGGACAGAACAAGTGAAAATGAACTTAATTATAGAAATAGATATATAGGGCAGGTGAAGAACAGACTCCAAATGATGAGAGTAATGAAGTATCAAAACCTCCTTCTCTCCTGTTTCAGCTGGGATAGAGTTAATTTTCTTTCTAGTAGCTGCTGTGTTTTGGAATGAGTAGTGAATAACGCTGATAACATATATTGTTTTAGTTGTTGCTAAGTGACGTTTACATTAGCCAAAGACTTTTGCAGCTTCCCATAGAAGCAGAGTGGGAGCATAGACAGAGCAAGCTGGCCAAAGGGGTATTCCATACCACAGATGTCATGCTCAACATGTAAATGAGGGTTAATTAGCCTGTCTTTATCTCAACTCCTGAGTCTTTTTCCCCCTCCTTTTCTCCCTGTTCTCTCTACCCTACCGGAGTGAGGGGAAGGATAGTGAGCGAGTGGCTATGTAGTCCTAGTTGTTGGCACAACACCTTAATTTTAGGATTTTAAGAACAGGTTAGATGCAAATCATAGAATCATAGAATTGTTAGGGTTGGAAGGGACCTTAAAGATCATCTAGTTCCAACACCCCTGCCATGGGCAGGGACATCTTCCACTAGATCAGGTTGCTCAGAACCCCATCCAGCCTTGCCTTAAAAACTTCCAGGGATGGGGCTTCCACCACCTCTCTGGGCAACCTGTGCCAGTGTCTCACCACCCTCATGGTGAAGAACTTCTTCCTAACATCCAGTCTGAATCGACCCATCTCTAGTTTTAAACCATTCCCTCTAGTCCTACCATTACCTGACATCCTAAAA
>VXBH01005514.1:146035-202114 GCA_013400035.1 Rynchops niger
TGCCAGCCCCTTTTGGGGTGTGCCTGTCAAGCCAGTTCTTTATCCACTGAATTGTCAGTCCATCAATCCCACATTTTATCAGCTTGACTATTTTATCATGGTTGGTTTAGGTGGAGATGATTCGTTACTGTGGCTGCGACATGGATCTGGACAATGTCTTGAGTAGAAAGGTAGTAGTTTTGTACGTAGAAGATGTGCAATATTTCCAGTTCAGGCTAGAAGTCTTAACACTTGTTTACATACTTTTTTAAAAATATGGGTTTGGGGATGCCCTTTTATCCTAGGACTTTCTGCTTTCAGAGCTTCTTACTCCATATTTCCAGGCCTTGTTCTTCCAATATAGAAAAAAAAAAAAAAAAAAAAAAAAAAAAAAAGAAAAATTATGCTTTCGAAGTTGATTTGAAATCTACAAGTCATCGTCTTTGTGGAAAAAAATAACATCTTCTTTGTACAAGTGATTTATCCTTCCAAAAATTCAGTAGTTTTTCAAAGATCTGAGCCACAGTTAGAACAAGGTAGTGCAATAGAGGGTTAGCTCAAATCTTGAAATCAAGACCCTGTTCTGTCATGTGCTTCATGTTTGACCTTAAGTAATCAATTTCTCTTCTCTATGTTCTGACTGCGAGCTCTGTAGAGGGGAAAGAAAGAGCTCTGCCCTATTTCAAGATGCTGCTTGTGAGCAGCGATGCATTACATCTCAGAGGTGCAGTCTTGTTGACAAACAGAGATGGTAAACCCATGAAATCTGTTTAAAATTAAAGGGGTGGCAACATTGATTCTGGCAGATGGGAATTTGTTTACACAGTGACTTCAGACAGCTTCCAGGCCAGCTTGGAAGCAAGGAAAACTCACAGCATAGACAAGACTTCATTGTCCTTTCTTTCCTTAAAAATAATTCACATTCTCCTGCTTCCCAGGAGTCATTTTGCCTTTATAGCCATAAATACTGTGTTCTTGTTGAATTTTTTCCCAACCCTCTTCATCGCCACCTGTTAGAGGCTGTCCCATGTTGCCAAAGCTAAGAGATCAAAAAAAAATGAGCTAGAACTCAACACCCAACCAGCCTGACCTACAACCAAGAGGTATCTTCAAAAGCGTTAAGTGTAGATGGACTTATGCACCTATATCCTGTGTACCCATTTTTTTACATCTATGGATTGGACTCCCTCTGACAAAGGTAAGAGTCCTCCTTCTTAGACCAGCTTTTCCCAGGGTGTCCCCAGGGAGACTGAAGGACTCCTCAAGCCTTTGAAAGCTCCCAGACAGGTTTCTTCAGAATCGCTGTTCCATCCATGCCAATCCTTCACCCAACCAAGCTGCATGATCACTCTACTCCCTCAATCATGGTCACTGCTCAAGCACAGTATCACAGTATCTGAGGACATAAGACACTTTAAAGCAGGCTCTTGGCATAGTTGCAATGGCAGCAAGGGAGCTCTAGAAGTTTTTCCTGTAGAGTCCTGAAAAGGTGTATTTATTGTGAGCAACATACTTTGCTAAATAAGAAAACCTAAAGTCAATCAGATAGCCAAGAAACTCACCCTTTACCGTACAGAAACACTCGGAACTTTTAAAAGAATAAACCAAGAACTTCTCCCTCCTTCCAAACTGGTAATACAAAGGGTTTGTTTCAAATAAGTTAAAGAATATCAAGGAACTTCTCCCATTGTAAGAACTATGTCATTCATATAGTTAATTTCTTTTGACCCTGGCCAATACCAGTTAGCATCCTTCCAGCAATTGCCTGGCCCTTTTTTGAGGTTTGCACAGGCCAAGGACTATTCTTAATATGTAGTGCATGAAGATATCCTGTTTCAGGTTGTCACGACCTAAAAGTATTAGAAGAACTCAGCTGCAGGGTTGTAGGCTGTGCTGTGCCAGTTGGCCTCAGGATTACCGGAAAGACCCTGACCCATTTTACTTATGGATTCAGATGTATCTATATCCCGAGTCAGGTTCATACCGAAGAATGTGAATGGAGAACATGGAAGTCTCCTGCCTTGGCTCACTCTCCACCTTCCTTTTTGTTTTATGAGTGTAGATACAACCCATGAAACCATTGGAGTGCTTCCAAGGAACAAGCCAGATCCAATATTTATAGGCTCAGCAAAATTTAGTGGTTCCCATTCTTTTAATATATGTAGAAGGTTTTATTTTATTACTGTCAGACTTTTGTTCTTCCAAATTAATCATTGATACTAGGCACGCACACAACACAGTGATAAATGTTTTACAAACATCAGAGACATTGTAGATGTCAGACACTAAACTCGCTATCTTGGAAACAGATATTCTGAAGACTACTACACAACAGAGTCAGGGAGAAGGGGAGTTTTCTGCATAACCTTGAAATTCAAAGGCAAATATAAAGTGGAAATACTCTGTTAGAGTTGACTAGGCACTGAATAAATCTCTTAAGGCCTTTAACAGAGACACTACTTATTAAAGCAACGTTGAAGGAAGTTGCCAAGTGAATCAGGAAACCTTAGAAGATACAGTTGACATGTATGCTTTGTGAAACTGTCTGATTCAAGGACAAAATACTGGCAAAATAAGAATGATGAAATACAGCATCACTTGTTAGAGAATTTAACCTCAAGTGGAGACTGACATCAAAGTGATTTAAAGCTGCTACCAACCCCAGTCCATCTGCAGTGGTGTCCATTTACGTCTCCTATCTGCTTTTCACTCTTCTTAAAAATCTCCTTTTTTTTTCCAGGGGTGCAGGGTGTTTTGGTTGTTGCCATTTTTTCTAGGTTTCTTTTTCTCTTTTCTCTTTCAGCGGGATTTTGCAAAAGGCATTTGACATTTCTTTTCTGGGAAAACATGCATAGCTTTCTCAGATGTGGGATTTCATCCCAGGGCACAATATGGAGAGAGGCTAATGGGAAAAAAGGCAAGTAGGAGACATCGGAGAAGAGGACCAGGAAAGAGCAACTGTGTCATAAGGTACCTTTGACTTTCCCATATGGTCTGCCAACATCATGGGGCTGCCTTGAACACCTCAGAACCTGGTAAGTAAATAAGTAGATAAGGAGAAAGGTGTTCTGTAGAGTATAAGGTAAGGCCTCTATAATACGTAAATAATGCACTTTAAGGAGAATTTCAGCTTTTTGGTGGGCAACATTAAATCTTGCCTGGATTTAAATCAATGTGATGGACATGTCTTGAAAACTGTTGGTAACGATGAGACTATTGAAACCAATGGCCAAATATTCCAGAACTTTCAAGCACATCAACCAACCTTAACCTGGTGCTGCTCTCAACCTAATTAGCAGGAGTGACAGCTATACAAATGCTTTGTTCTGAGTGAAGCTCAATTCAATTTTGAGATAGAAAAGAACCCCACTGATTGAGTTTCCATTGTTTTCTAGGGTCTCTGGATTCCTGGTGCTGCCTAAACCGGGACAGAAGAACAGGAGTTCTGTAAATAAGTGCAGACATCGGAGTTGCCAGTGTCTACTTCTGGTGAAGGCAGCCCAGGCTTCTTTTATAGCTTGCTAAAAGAAATAAATGCTCCTCAGGCACTGCTCCTCTCATTCTAAGGCAGACACTAGATGAAACAAATTCCTCCCTAAAAGGCACTGTTTCTTTCTATTGACTACAAAAGGAGCCCAGGGTCAATAGACCAGAGGTGTATGGTGCACTGTAGACATCTAAAGGCATTTGTGGTTTCTTTCTCCACATGGCATTCTACTGCAGAGCAGAGAAGGGTGGCAAGGTCTGGCACAGCAGAAAGCCCTGATGAATAATGCTGCAGAGCTCTGAGATGCTCATCTCGGTGTTACACATTTGTATAGCAACAGTGCAGGGAATCCTGGAATTGTGGTACTCCCTGAGATGTCCTAGAAAGCTGTGAGGAAGAGCTGGGAAACATAAAATGGGTTTTAAACCTGAGGGGTTGATGATAAAACACCCATTGCTAAAAGACAATGATGTGAGAAAGAAAGGAAAATGGAAGAAAACCTCCACCATCAAGTTGCCAGGGTTGCTGTTCCTAGTCATCGATGACATGGTGATCCAAAGGGTCCACTGAGAACTTTCCTCCCTCTAAAACCCTGACTGCCTGTTTAGAGAACATGGGACTTTCCCTGCCCTATAAAGGGTTTAACAAGGGGATTAATGGACTTACAAACCTTCCTGTGTTCTTCTCTGGCTCTGCCTTGCTCTGAGAAGTAAGCAACCTCAAAGGACCCAGAACTTGTGAGTACTTCATAAACTTTATGCACCACAAAAAGAATCACAACTTTTGCTGTGGGGGATGGCTTTTAACTCAAGCCTTTGAAGAATGATATAGACTGGCTTCTTTTCCAAAAAAACAAGCATTGCCTTTTCATTTAAGTGAAACACCAGGCTTTTATATCCAACCTTTAAACATTAAGTGGCCCAGCTGTGTTCTTTAATGTCACCATTCTGCAACCTTAACAAAATGAAAATAGCCATGAATATCATCGATCTCTGGGCACAGATGCATTTCCACATCCTTCATTCCACATCCAGCAGCCTTTCACAGACCAGAACAAAAAAACTTTCACATGAAAGTCTAGCCATTCATCAGAAAATCGTCTTGATAAAAATGGTGAAATTTTAAATTCTCTCCCCCTCTCTGTTTTTGCTCAATGGCTTCCAGATTGCATCCATTTGATTTACAAAATGAAAGATGTGCTCCCCCCTCCCCTAATTACCAGGGACACAAATTCAGTTTTGGATGAAAACCTTTTGTGTGTGCCTCTTAAGCCCTCCCCAAAAGTTCTGCCACTGGAATTTGGCCAACCATTTTGTTGATGATGCATGAGCTGGAACCGAACGGAGATGATTTTTCCATTAACGGCTTTGGCTCTGCAGAACCAACAGGAGTAAAATATTAGTTTTGCTTGCTAAAGAATCCACTATGACTCAAAGACACAATGAAACAGATCTTTGGGGAAAGAGGCTTATGTTCCTAGAGAATCACTTTCCTAACTATAACCATACCAGCTCTCAAAGCTGTATACAAAAATCTTATGTATCTTATTACAGACAGTCAAGAGTCCAAAGGTTCAGACCTCCAAAAGGCCTTTGAAGGCTTGGAGCAAGCAACCGAGTATTCTGTCAACAAGATTTTTTTTTTTCTCTACAGAAAATGTTGATCCTGACTAAAATGCAAATTAAAAAAAAAAAAAATTGAAAACAATCAGGGTTGGGGCATGGTTTGAATTTTTGTAAGTCCTTGACTCAGTTAAGAGAGTGAAAGGACAGAAGACTGTTTCTCTAGTGGAAGAAAAAATATATTCTGAGTGTGTGTTAGCCAGTGTGGTTAAAGCTATGGACTACTGAAGACTTAGGTGAGGCTGGAGGTTTAGGGAACTGGCAGCTACCCAGAACTGATGAATAGTTTTGTAGTTGCTGTCTATCACTTTATGCAAAACGGCTGCTGCATTTGGTGGTGCTTATCAAAGAGTCTGCCACCACCTTCTTATTCCTCCCTTGGTGTATTTCTACCCCGCTTTAAAAGAAATTAGAAGACTAAGGTTGTATATGAAGTTACACACTAAGGAGGACATTCATATTGCTTGGACATGGAGATCTGCAACGGAGAAGGTGGTGAGACAAGAGGCCCTTTCCTGACCTTGAGGCAGCATCTTGCCCCTTCCTCTTCCTCCAGTGCTAGTAAAAGTTCTATCTATCAGAGATCCATTGGGTAATTAGGAAAAGGTGGCAAAGTCGTCTCTACGTGATTGTTCTCTTTCAAGGTCCTTTGTGGCAAGCTTGGCTGAAACATGATTTCCTCTCAGTGGTGGCATGGAGAATGTTCTCTACCAAAACCCTATACTCAAAACCTGATATGTGATCACTGCATCTCTGGTTGCATCCACTTCACTGGCAAGTGAGTCATGCTATTCCAGAAGGATCAGAGTGCAGTAGAGTGCAGATTGCTGTTTAGCCTCTTGATGTTTCTAAATGCATTAGTGGGATACGTTACTGTAGAGACACATCTAGATGTTAATATTTGCAGTGTCCGAAGGGATGACAAGAAATTATCTGAGACAACACTTCTTTCATATGTGACTACAGTGATAATGTGCCCCCTGTTCTGACACCACCTCCTTATTTTCCATTTAAAAAGGGCAAATTGCAGCTAATCGAAATTATATTTTGAAAACCATTGTAAAAGGTTTAAGTATCCAGCAGTTTTTGGCTGAAGAGCAGCAGTGACACTTACTCGGTGAGTTTTGCAGAGCTAATCCAAACAATTTGCTTTTATCTGTGTGCGTGTGTGTGCACGCTTTGGCGTTTGGGTCTACTCCAGACTCATTCATCATGCAGTAACTTCATGTAGCAAATAAAAACAAGAATGTGTACCACAGCAACATGTAGGGGCCTCCAACAGGACTGGGGCCCTACAATGTGATGTTGCATAAACTTTTACTAACAATTAGCTTCTGCCCTGAGTAGCTACAAATCTAAACAGGATGGCAAAAAAAATAAATAGGCAGACAGGAAACGTGGAATCGTAGAATGGTTTGGGTTAGAAGGGATGTTAAAGATCATCTAGTTCCGACCCCCCTGCCCTGGGCAGGGACACCTCCCACTAGACCGGGCTGCTCAAAGCCCCATCCAGCCTGGTCTTGAACACTTCCAGAGATGGGGCTTCCACAACTTCTCTAGGCAACCTGTTCCAGTGCCTCCAAGAAAAAATTTCTTCCTAATATCTAATCTAAACTTCCCCTCTTTCAGTTTAAAACCATCACCCCCTCATCCTATTGCTTCACTCCCTGATAAAGACATCTTCACTTTCAAGTGCACATCTGTAGGTATTGGGTCTGTGTTCAGAGACAAGTGGCGGACCGGGCAGAGAAATCCCTCTTCTGTGGGATTTAGCCTTACTGTTGGCTACATTGGAAGCACCCAAATGTTTTCAAAAGAGATGAATTTAAGAAATGCATTGAGCTGCATTAACATGCAACACATTCAGCCCCAGCAGAATTCAAATACTTGCCTCAAGTAGAGGGTCTCTTCCTTAAAAGCTGTGGCTATGGACCTGAAACAGTCTTGAGGGTTTACAAAGTGGGTTTGTGATAGGGCTGGTCTTTAAAAGTGGAATCTCATTTGGGTTTTCCTGACAGTATAAACATGCCTAGTGCAACATTTTGGTACTGCCTAACAGCTGGCTTGCCTATAAGATTATCTGCAGTGCTATAACTTTATCAGTGATTGCCATTTTTCAAACTGTTTCATACTGGACTTTCTGCAAATTCCCTCACTCGGAAATATGAAGAAGCTCAGGGGTAAAAGCGCTATTGCAAGTAATATGGACATTAATGCAAGCCAGGGTCCGGTGGTTGGATATACACCTGAGTTTTATCCCAAATTTTCCATTAATTGTCTGTGCAGCGCACACACAAGGAAAGAGTTTACCATGGGGTAGGAAAAAGTTTATGCAAGCAGCTTACATAAAATTGGTGGATGGGATATTTAGGGCAGGTCATGTTTCAGTCAAAGTATTTGTGAATTTGCCTTGATTGCCATAGGAAAAAAAAAAAAAAAATAAAAGAAGAAAACCAGCAGTATTGTTCTCTCTCTCTCTGTTAATTGTAGAGAAAATGTCAGGCATCACTGTTTAGACAAGATACTTAATTCTTAGATAGCTACAGTAACGTGAAATAACCCCAATTTATTACTCAAAATTACAGAACTATTTCATGACCTCTGTATTTAGGACATTTAGGACTGAGGACAAGGGAAAGAACTTTTTTAGTCCTAGAGCTTAAATTAAATAAGTTGGCCATGTTTACTCCTACTCTGACTACATAAGGTCGTTATTGTTAAATGAGAAAATCTGGGCATGGGTCCTGAGGTTTGTGCTTTCTTTTTCAGTTGGTCAATTGCCTATGATTATAATAGTGTGTCTATATTGGAGGGGTTGTGTGGACAAAGTTTATAGTCCTGCTCTTCCTGATGGTCTTCTTCATTGGCTCTTATCTGGAGCAAGTCAACATGTCGAACAAAGTCGGATACAGAGAGTGATGGAGCTAAACCTATAAAACATGTGAGTCAAACTGGCTCACTAGCTTGAAACACTTTGAGAATTTAGGCCCGAGCAGTTACTAGTAGTCACATTGAAGTAGCAAGTGCCCAAGACAAGACAGGTCTAGGGTGGATGATGCCCTACCTCTCTTGTACAGATTTCTCTCACTTTCTTGTGAAACAGTTTCTGCAGTTCATTGTTAGAGATGGGACACCAGAGTCATTTAGACTGTAAGTCTAATGCAACCCTCTGTTCTGTATCCATACTCTCTTCCCATTTTGCGTGGGGGATATGAGCCAGCAGACCTTGCAATGCAGAAGCTGTGGAGTTCCAGAGGATACCAAGGTAAAGTGTGTGCGCATTTATTTTCAGTAGAGAGGGTAACCCAAAGGCAGGTGTGTATCTTGGAACTACTTTCTTCATTCAGTCTCTCTTGGGCTTCAAGTCTCTTTTCAGAGCCCCAGCTGAACTGAAAAGCTGTTTTTTTCTCTGGTTCAGGCTTGCAGACCTGTCCCCATCATCTTCAGTCCCAGACTTTAGCTTTATTATTGATGTAATGCATTTTAATTTGTAAATTCCTTCGTCTTTAATGCTTTTGCATCAGTGCCAGGTGACCCCATGGCCACTTGCCCCCCAGCAGCTTCAGAGTCATGTAGTAGGAAGTTCACTTTACTTGCTTTAATGACCCTTTTTCTGAATTAATACGTCTTTTGGAGATATGAACCCTGACAGCACTGTTAATATAAGATTCTGGGCTGAATTATGCTCTGTGTAATACCATTTGCTTCAGTCAAATTGCTCTTGAATTTCTTTTCTCTTAGTAACTCAGGACATTTTACAGGGCAAGGGATTTTGTAATTTTATTTTTAAATAGACTGAGGCATAGAGGTTAAGTGATCTTGGAGTTTGTGTTGAGTTCCCTGTAAATGAGCTCAGTGCTCAAGGAGGTAATAAATATTAGCAATGACTATAAAAACATTGAGTGGAAGAGAAGACAACAGAAATATCTCTGTGTTACAAGAAGACAAAAACATCACAGAACTAAATACTGCACCCACACCTTGAATGCTGATGGCAATTTTGCTTCTCCTCCCCTCCTCCCAGGAAAGGACACATTGGGACCAGAAAACATTCAGAGAAGGGTGACAGAGACAATCAAATGGCCACATGAGAAAAAAGACCCCCTGCTCTTTGGCTTGTGAAATAGGTCTGTCAGTTCCTGAAGGGTGATGAGGTGGGAGAAAGCAAACAGGGATCTACACCAATTAAATGGAGCATCCAATGAATTTTTGGAGTAACGCACTTCAAAAACATAAATGAGAGGAAGCCTTTTCTTGCCAAGCTCATATCCTGTAACGCTTTGTCACAGGAAGCCTTGGAGTCCAAATATATAGATAGGCTCATAAAATAAAGACAAAACCATGGAGGATCCCTCTCGTGGGATTATTAAATTCAAGGGTCTGGATTCAACTTCCAGCTCAGGAAACTTCTGAGCTTTGCAGTGTCAGATCCTGGGAGATTATTCCAGACACAGGATCACTGTCTACATTCCACGTTTCTTCCACTCTTTCTCTATGCATTCCCTTTTAGGGCAGTCTGTAGTGATTTTTGGGTTGGCTAAGTGCAAGCACCAATAGGAAATGTAGAAACAGACTTGTTCTCATAACCAACAGTTCTACTTTTGGTGTCTTCAGGGCACCAGCAATAAAGTAGCTGTTTGATGGCCAGCCAAAAGATGATAGACCCAATCACTTGGGTCTGAACCTCTGATGTTCAGATCTTCCTACTCTAGTGCCTCCTATTTCCCCTCCAGCTGACACTGTTAAGAGAAGGATCTTCCTCACAGTACTGTTTCAGTTCCTTTTCCATTTGGAGCATAAGGAACTGTATTGTAATGAAATATGTAAGGCAAAATAATGGAACTCTTTTCAATGCACAGACATCTCCTTAGGAGTGAGTGCACAAGGCTGATGAGATTTCTTTGGGGTCTAAACTCACAACATATAGGAATGAACTCATTTGGGCACTGAGCAACCAGAATCATTCTGTATCTTTTCTGTGAGATAAATTAAGGTTGAAAGGACAAATCCCTGAAAAAAAATCCCTATGAACTTTCTTAAATTTATTAAATTTTGAGTGTTTTACAAGTTGACACAGAGGTGAAAAAGACTAATTATACACTTTCGCTTGCTTTAGACTGTTTGTGCTATTCTATGCAACGCATATTCGTGTATTCTAGTGTCTTGCACAACATTTTTCAAGGCACTTGAAGGGTAGCTCTTCAATCATGTCAAAGTCTTATGAAGAAACTGCTTGCTGTTCATGAATCTGTGCTACTAGCCAGATTGCAAGAAGTTTAAAAAAATTGGAGTTGTTGGGCCACTCGCTTTGGAGATCTGTCCCTTGTTCCACAGCTTTCCACCCTTTATTGTAACCCACCAGGATACTGAACACTCTATGAGGAACCATAGTCTTCTTTTCTGTTGGAATAGGGTACATTGATTTTCCTTGAACCGCCGCCTTTTAAGAACTTCTCCATGGACAACAGCCATGGAGATTCTGACGGAAGGTAACTCCTTCTTACTCACTCCTCTGAAGCTGCACGTTCAGTTTTGGGAAATGGAACATGAGCATTGGGAGGTGACATAGAAAAAGACATCCCTATGTTGTGAGCAGATATACCTATTTATTTTTTTAAATTTGCTTGGAGACCTTCCTCTTTATCTTGTCATGTGTTGTTTAAATCCAGGCTTGGCTTTTCGGGCTTCCCCGCAGCTATCGGATTTTTCTAGGAATACCTGTGGTAGAATCTTCACAATTTGAAATCCTGGAGGTCATTCCAAAATTGACGAAACAGCAATGAACAGAGAGCCTGAGTTGCTAGGCAAAGTGGTCTGACTGAGTTAAAATGAAACATGCATTTTGCCTTTCTGGATTCAAAAATGAAGAATTATCTTTAAAAAAAATGTATCCCATTACCATTCCACTGATAGCTGGAAATCTTCCTCTCTCTTGCTTGCCTGTCAGCTTCTTAAACTGTTCAAATGCCTTTATGAGCCAAGTCATTGTTTCACAAGTCCAATTTTATTTTAGGTGATTAAAAAAAATAATCCTTTTTCCTGTTCATTCCTTTTCATTCTTAAGTCCTCTGTGCAATGAGAATGTTAACACTTTGTGATGCCCTTTCAAACAGAATTCTGATACAGCTTGACAAGTCATGTGTCTGACAACACATATGAGGTTTCTCTTGGCTAATGGTAGTCATCTAGATGCCAGAAATCTAATCTGGGCAGGTCACTTGAGGCACCCTCTAGAATCAGATTCAGAAAGCTGATCCTTCCTGTGATTGGGTAGGTGTCTAAAAAGAGTAAAATAAATCCTCCAATTATTTTCAAACAGAGAAATGCTAATTTAGTGTTTTGTGGAATGCCAGCCTTATACGTACGCTTATAACCTAATGAGGGAGAGGATCTGGGCTTTTATGAAACCTTTGTTCTTCACATTGGAAAGTTATTTTTAATGTACATAGTTACCACAGTAAGATTTGCAGCATGGTCCTTCAAGCAGATCTCGACTGCTCCCTGGGATGATGTGTGAGGCTGTGTGTGTGGAGGATAGAGATCATAGAATCATATAATTGCCTAGGTTGGAAGGGACCTTTCAAATCATCTAGTCCAACCATCAAGCTAACACTGACAAAACCCATCACTAATCCATATCTCTAAGCACTACATCTACCCATCTTTTAAAAACCTCCAGGATGGTGCCTCAACTACTTCCCTCGGCAGAGAGTTCCAATGTTTCATAGCCCTTTCAGTGTAAAAAAAATTTCCTAATATCCATCCTAAACCTCCCCTGGTACAACTTGGTCTTGTTCTATTGCCTGTTACTTGGGAGAAGGGACCAACCCCCACCTCTCACCAACCTCCTTTCAAGGAGTAGGAGAGAGAGAGAAGGTCTCCCCTCAGCTTCCTTTTCTGTAGGCTAAACAATCCCAGCTCCCTCAGCCGCTCCTTATAAGACTTGCCTCAGGTTGCCTCTTCCACCCAGGAAAGATATGTTGCCTTTATGGATATATCTAGTCATGTCTGACAAAGGTGACAGATGCTGCAGTGCCTGCTAAAAGCAGTTCTCTACATCACTGGCTGCAACAAGTGAGCCAAGACACTGGCCATCTCTCAGGGGCTGTTTCTGAGTGCATGCTTAAATTCTTCAGGAGCTCTGAGTCCTTCTGGAGCCTTTCTGACCTCCTGCTGCTATCTCACTCCATTCCTCTTGTTCTCTGCGTTGCACGGAGGCTATTATGTCAATGCCTAATCTTATCTCTGTTTTGCTCTGAGAACACAACCAGAAAGGAACTGCCTCCTCAGAAGAGCTTTGTAGCCTTAGTTATCTCTCAGAACATATAAAGAATCTGTCTGCTTGGTCTACAAAAAATAGATTTTGTCGTAAGGGCTGATAATTTTTTTAGACCAGCTGATACAACTGGAAATAACAAAGGAGCTCCCAGAAACTGAACGCCTTCTTCAGGACTGAGATAGAAGCAGCCAACCTCATACTAAGTAAAAGTTGTCTTTTTTATATCTTTAAATCATCCCAGCTACAAGATAGTATTGAATACACATCCTGATCCAAAGTCTGGAAGGGGCAAGAGAAAGATTGCCATTGGCTTTAGTAGCTTTTAAGTCATCCAAGGATCCTGAGATACCAAAACATGGCTGGAGCTGGACGACATTTGGCCTAAGGAAGCTAGTGAGATGTATTGACACTTAGTTAACAGGTGTTCAGAGTTTTCTGTGAGGTTCACACATGAAAAATTATATAAAAGCTTAAAGCTGTTTTATTAATGAGCCACTTTATCTCACTTCTGATACTCATCTTTGCTTGTTCAATAAAAATAACACCAGTATCTAAAAGGTTTAAGAAAAGCAGTGCGTGTGATTGCTGTTTTGAAAGCATTGAATGAATGGGGTCTGATAGCTGTTAAATCTTGGGGAGATTATTCTGACAGGCAAGACTTAGAATTTAAGCTTTTAGGTTTGCTTTTACATGGGAAACTTTTCAGATGTCTTAAGTGAAATGTCTCCCTTTTTTTAATGAATGCATCTCTCATCTTTGCTTGCCAGAATATTTCTTTGCAATAAAAACTGGATAGAGAGCAAAAAAGATCTGTGAAAAATAGCCACATGTCACATCTGTTGGTGTTACTGTGATTCTTGGCCATGGAAAGAGGAAAGCAGGTACGCATCTGAGCCCCCAAATGCTCCTCATGCCTCACAATCAGGAGTAGAGAATTTGAGGCTTTTGTGGAAGAAGGCAAATCCGAGAACTACTTTAAGCATCTAAATGTACACGGGTATATCCTGTTCCTGGCACATTTTTGCATACCTCATGTTCTGCCCTGTGCATGCTCATGAGCTCTGCAGTCTTGGCTGAACTGACACAGCTAAATGACTATTTCTGGCTATTCCTCATCAAAGCCACTCAGAGGAGTTTACACTCATTTTCACCTTGGAGACCTTATTCACTCTGGGAAAGCCCAGAGGCCATGGAGATCAGATCAAAACCCAGGCTGAAGAGGCGGGACTGTCCTCTTGTTCTTTAAGAGCTTCCAGGTGAAAGCACTTCCCAGTGTGGGGAAACTAGAAATCTAGGCTTTGTCAAATCCACCTCCTAACTAGCAGGACAGAAAATGCTTTGATCAAGGGGCACCTTTGTCTTTCCTGTTGAACCTTCTCTTCTGAATGCAAGATATCAATGAGAGAGAGAAATTAAGAGGCATTTGTAGCTCAACAAAGACTGACGGGTGATCCCTGCTGGGACGTTTTCAGAGATTTTGGGTGTAACAGTTGTCTAGTGCCAAACACAGGCATAGTTCAAGATCAGTTTGTGCTTTTGTCTTTGCAAGTTGTGAGCTGAATACCCACCACAAGACGTGCTCCACCATGTGTGGTGTCAGTGTGAGCATACCAGCAGTGCCAATAAAACAAGGCCCAGAGTTTAATATGCAAAATGCCATACAAATTGCTGAGCAGTTACTTACACGGGCAGTCTTGATTTTATGAATCCACTGGAGCCATTTGAGTTAATGCACAGCACACGAGGTGCTTGAAATTAATCTCATAATCTCATTACATAGCCACGCACAGCGTCTGTTGGATGTACATTAGCTTTCAGCCCCAATGCAAAGTGGGTTCATTTAAAAAAGCCATTAAATCATGAAGACAAGAGCTACCCAGGATGGGGAACACAAAATAAAACAAGTACACCTGCATTTTCATTTGCACAAAGGATCAGTAACAACATGGGTCTAATAAGAAAGGGAGCTAGAGAAATTAATAGATTATATACATTTAAAGCACAGGAGGGTGATGCATTAGCAACTTTTTGTGTCTGAAAGTGAGCAATAGAAAATCTTTGCCAGGACCGGGTCATCTAGAGAGGAAATAGGGTGGAGCCTTGGGATGGTACAGCAATGACAGGCTGCGTTCACAACTCAGAAGAGCTGCATTTTCCTACAGACACAGATGGTTTTATTCAATTAGCTAAACATGAGTGGTTTGTACCCTCTTCGACCAGAAACCAGTGATCAGAAGCAATCCTCTGGAGCAATTCCAATGGCATTATATGCCTTCAAATGAGCAATCAGATCTTTTCCCAGATCGATTAATCCTTCATCAATTCTAATGGCAGATTAATTCCTCAAAACACATTCAATTGTATAAATTAGATGTCTAGTTTACATGACGGTTCCCACTCTTAATTTCTCTGTGCCACTGATTATAATTTTTAAGACATTCTCAGAGACAGTAGTGTTTTCTTCCAAAGCTGCCAGATATAAACTTTCAGTGAAAGAGAAGTTACACCTTAAAATTAGAATCATAGAATCGTTTAGGTTTGAAAAGACCTTTAAGAATTTCAAGTCCAACCACTAACCCAGCACTGCCAAGTCCATCACTTAACCATGTCCTTCAGCATCACATCTACACATTTTTTAAATACCTCCAGGGATGATGTCTCCACCACTTCCCTGGGCAGCCTGTTCCAATGCCTGACAACCCATTCAGTGAAGAAATTTTTCCTAATATGAATTAGTAAAGTATATAAATTCAGTGACACAAAGAATGATGCCTGGTCACCTAAAACTCTGAGGTGCTTGTACTTTCTTCTTCCAGAAACACATTTTTTTCCCCAAACCTTTGTCTTTTATATTGTGAACACTTTTAGGGCTTGACTGATTGCACTATGAGCTAAAAAAAAAAAAAAAAAAAAAAAAAAAAAAAAAAAAAAAAAAAAAGAGAGATATTGTAGTCTTAAAAAAAAGAAGAAAAAAAAAGAAGTAACATTTTCTTGAAACCTGAGAAAGCTGGAGAAAAAATCCGTCCTCATTCTTTGGGATATAGAATTGAGATGTTTCCATCACTAAGAAGAATCACCTTGTGCTCATTTAAAGAGAATTATCATGGAAGATGCTTAAATTGCAGGTAAAATTATTTCAGATTTTAGAATAAACTTCCTAATCGTTGGAGAGGAAGAGGTCTAGGTTAAAGACCAAGGAATGATGCAGGATTCCTGGGACTGGAGGTTTCTCAGATTCATTAAGTCTAGTAGTGACTTATCTGACTGCCACTGGAGGCATGCACCCTTGTATTTTCAGGTTTGTATCTCTACACTGAGCCACCCCAGTGCCTGGTTGTGCTTTCAGATGTCCAAGTAACTTTTCTTGCTGCTGCATCTTTTGGCCCCACATCCAGGGCCATACCCCATGCTGAGCAGAGTTGAAGGACACTGCCATGAGTCTTGCAGATATTCCTTTTGCCTAAGAGATCTAAAAAGTGTCTTAGTGCAACATCAAATTTTGTGGCATCTGTGACATTGCAGATATCTGGGGAGCCTGGGGTCCGTGTTGCCCTCTAGACCTTAACCAGCCATTCCCCATCCTGCACTTGTATGAGTAAAAATCCCTGCAGAAATACAGAACTTGGTGTTTCCACACAGAGAGTAAAGGATAGAGAGAAATTAAGTCAGTCTTTGCAATTGCCACTAGCCTAAAATTCTACAAAGTTATCCTCTCTCAAACCCAGATAATGACATTTTGATCAGTTGCTTGTTTTTCTTGTTACCAAAAAAAATTTGCCTAAGAGCAAATTTCACACACTCCTCGCAAAACTTGGAGCCAACATACAGTTCCCTTTCTGACAAATGTCAAAGTTTTTCCTTGTTTTAATGAGTAATCATGGGAAATGGAACGTTTGCTCGGTTTTGCAAAGTTTTGCTGTAAATAGCAGGTAGCAGCACAAAGCTAGTGGCTGGGCATGAACTGTGAATGAGAAACAGCGTTCAGCAGCATAGGCATAATTACACAGAGAAGACTGTTGCCATCATTACAGCGACAAAAATAGCAAACCTAAGGAAGGAAAAAAAAAACCAACAAGCCAACCAACAAGCCTCTGCTTATTTTGCTGGGAGTTATAGATGTATGATTAAAATGTGCATCAACGTATTCTTATGGACCTTAAACTTTGATTGTAAAATACCAGTCGTACTGATAAATCACAAACACGTGTACAAAGATATTTCAGACTTCTGTTCGTTTAGGTGTTTTGTTTGTTTTGGTTTTTTTGTTTTTTTTTTTGGTTTTTTTTAATGAGGATTGTAAAGGTTTAATTGGTGTTTAAGAAACTAATCAAAAGCACAGAATCATGAGAACTTGTAGCCATAAATACAAGCTAAAATGGGCTAGGAATCATCTTAGCTGTAGGTATCATCTCTCAGCCAGTAATTTCATCCGAGGGATACAGTGTGTGATAGATGGGAAGAATAGCTTGCTAGGACCAGTTCTTGCTGATTCTAATGATGCAAGGAAAGAAGAATTTGCTGATGGCAAGCTACAATACAGAATACTGCTCTCTTGGCTGAAAAAAATACTTTAAAAATGCCCAAACCATCTTCTCTTTTGTAGCTTCACCTTCTTTGCACAAACTGGGAATAGCTGGTAATATTTACTCAAAATATTCTTTTGGTGTTAACTTCAGCTCTTTATTTTTAGATAAATTTGTATACGATGGGGATTATTAAATTGAGACTAATTTTAGTTGTTTTGTGTTCCTCCAATCTCTGTTGTTTGCAAGAGTTCGGAACTCTGCTGTAACTTTAAAGGACTATCAAGGTTTGGGAGGGGGGCAGGACTGTTTCTGTTTTTTTGGTTTTTTTCTTGGTATTGATTGATTTATATATCTAAATTCTATTAATTGCAGTAGTGGCCGGTTAACTGCATGACTTACAGAGCATTTCTTCTGAAAAAAAATTAAAAAGAAAGACACAATTGCAATAAATGGTGTTTTCTACCCCATTCGGTGTTACTCCTTCATGCATTTTTATGCATGTGTGCCACAGCGTGGAGCGAAGGAGATTCATCACACAGGGTCATCAGAGGCAATCCAAAAGTAGGATGGATATTTCTATTTTCACCTTGAGAAAGGAATTCCTCCAGTGGCCTACCTCGGTGGGGATAAGTCCCTCAGGCAGAAGAGCGCACAGATGTTCTGACTCTGCTTCTGCCCTATTAAGAGCCAGAGTAAATAGCTTTACAGTCTTTCTTTCAAAGCAAATATGCCTCTGAAAGGCTGATTCTCAGGAGGCATAACTGATTACAGAGGCTTTACATCTTGTTTCATTACAATTCAGGAAGCTGTAATGCTTGGCACCCGCTGAGGATTTATCTGTCTCCAGAAGTGTAGCCAAGGGTGAACAGAGGCAAACGAAGTTTATCCTCTTCTAATTTGGGCAACTGGTGGTTTACAGCTCCATGTGGTGGGCCTGGAATACCAAACAAGTGAGTTTATCCACTTGTTTATTGACTCCTGCGCAAGAGTCCTGCGCCAAAAGGGAACAAAGATGTCTTTATCACTCCGAAAGACAAAGCCTGGCTGATCCATGCATGATCCCCGCATGTCAGATGGAGCAGAAAGCTAAAACAAGCAGGGCAGAAATGACTCGCAGCCTCATTTCCGATGGAAGAGCATGCTTTTACATAACCTTAAGCATTTTCCTGTGTGTGGGTGAATCGGAGTAAGACAATGACCTCAGAAGGTGTCTGGGGGTGGTGTTCAGGTTGACTCACACCTATCACTGTTAGCTCAAATGGGAAATATGCCCAGACTTGGTTTTGCAGCTGATTTTAAACCATAGTCTGGTACCCAAGAATTCCCTCTAATCTTTTTCTCCTCAGGTTTTGTATTTTCCATGCTAATCAGACCCCCTTGTTGTGCCAGGAGGTTTGGAATCGATAGCTTTGCTCTGTATCATATCAGCTTTCACATTTTCTGTTCTTGTTGTTATGTGAGGCTTCACTGCTTTAAAACATCTTCCTTCAGGTGCTGCACTTGTAAGAGGCAGAACATTTCCTACTTGGCTTCTTGTTACACTCACACAAAGTGTTTTGATGATTTGTTTCTTTTTATGGCTTGAAGGTGGTTAGGAATAATCTGCAATCACAAGGATGAAAGCCACGCCAAGTGAATTCTGGAAGGCAAGAAAAAAGAACACAGAAGTGACTATCCATACACAAATCATTAATGCTGTAATGAGACAGCAAAGCTGATTCTGTATCATATTTATAAAGGAAACATTTGTAGTTCTTCCACAAGGAGACTGGAACATTGCAATTTTGCTAGCGTCAGGCATATGCTGTCTGTATATTTATCTCAAGAAAACATAGAAAGACCTTTTGAAAGCTCACTGAAGTTGAGAGGAAAGTTTTCCCTTGACTTTAATGGAATTTGGATCAGCTACAAAACAGTTGTTAATTAGCCAATTTACAAAAATTTTAAAAATTACTACAACGTGTCTGTAAAGAAAGAACACTTAAAGAGCTCTGCTAAGTGCCGGTACAGACCGTACACAGCCTGCAGGGTTCACAGTCACCAGGGTTGAACACATCATACGCTCACACAGCAAGGGCTTGAAGAAGAGGGTTTGAAGGGACCTCAGCAGTCATCCAGTCTATTTCTCTCCCTACAGCTAGCACCAATTACACCACCAATGCTCCTGACAGCTGGTTTCCTAAAATAGTCCTAAACCACCAGAATTCCCCCATGATCTCTCAGAACCCTGAGCAGAGAATCAACATTTTCCAACGCTCCCCTAAATAACAGAATTAGGGACCACTGATTTCTAGGTCTTCCTCTGAGGTTTGAAATCAACTCACAGCGGTTTTGAGAAGACAGGCAATTCTGACAGACAGACAGCCTGGTAGCCAAAACTTCCTTGTCTTTGTGGCAAGTAGGACAAGGTCATACAGAATCATTAAAGCTCTGGGCACCACGGGAGATGGGTGTCATTGCTTTATAGTACTGTATAAAACCGCAATAGTAAACCAAAATCTGCATTGAAAACTGCTCAAGGTAACGTGATTCATTGTCTTCCTTTTTGGTGCTGAAGATGACCTCAGTCAGAATATGTGGGAGAATTGCTTCTCTGAGGATAGTAGCCCATCTAGTGAGTGAATTACTCACAAATTCCCAAGAAGCATTTGGATGCGTGAACAGAGAAATGGGAAAAAATCACTAGAATATTTGAGAAAACTCTTTCAAAAATTTCTTGAGGTGGATTTGAGGACTAAGTAGTCTGTCTGAGTATAACTTAGCAACATTTTCTTCCTGCAGCACCACAACCCAGGAGGCTCAGAGCTCCCTGGTACAGGAGGCAGAGATCTCAGTCCTCAGCAACCAACTATCTCCTGTGACAGATGGTGCTGTGAATGTAGGAGAGAAGGTGTTCCTCTTAAAAAGGTCTGTATGGTCATCACCGACCTGGACTCATGTCCTACTGCTGTGCTTCACCTTTAACTGCAAGGGTTCTGGACAATTCTCCAGCTTTTACAGCTGATAGAAAGATTAATGGTGAAGACTTTTTGCTCTCTCCAGGGCCTACTTTCTACAGATGTTAATCAGTTATCCATTTTCTGGCACAACTTTCCTATGTACTCAAGAGAGATCGTCAGGATTCACTTGCAAGCAGTAAACAGCAAGAGACATATAATCTTTGCTTGACAAAAATGAATCTTTCAGGTATTGCTCACCAGTTCTGAATGATGCTCTGGAGCAGATGAGCCTTTTAGTGCTGCCTTTTTTCACAATCCTCATGAATAATAATGTGGAGTTAGACAGACTTCCTATGCTCATCAGGCTGCACACGAAGGAGCAGTTGCATGGCCACTTGGGGTTAAGGGCAATGCATGAAAAATCAAGTCTCTGATTAAAAATGGCAGGGAAGATTGAAAAGGGAAAAAGAAAAGAAGTAAGCTGAGCCTCTTAATTCAGCCCTGAGGGAAGAAAGTATTGTGGTATCAGGGCTTTCCTTACGGTCCTTGCTCTTGGATCTGAATCACAGAATCATAGAATTGTTATGGTTGAAAGACACCTTTAAGATCACCAAGTCCAACCATTAACCCAGCACTGCCAAGTTACCACTAAACCATGTCCCTCAGCACTACAAGTACACATCTTTTAAATACCTTCAGGGATGGTGACTCAAATACTTCCCTGGGCAGCCTGTTCCAGTGCTTGAATAGACGAGTGACTGAATAATGAGGGGGAAAGTCTCCACTATTTTTCCTGTTAATAAAAGTAGTTGACAGCCCCTCCTGATGATAAGACAAGTCAGTTAATGGGAACACTGTGGGCTGTGACACCTGAAATACAAAAATCAAATTGTCTGCCTGGATCCTACCTCCTTTTGGAAAGGGAGGCATGAGGGGACCAAAGGAAAAAAGTTCAAAATGGGAACACTGCAAAAGGGTACTGAGAGTGCACTACTGGTAGTACTGGAAGAGGGTAGGTTTAGGTTAGATTTGAGGAAGAAATTTTTCACTATGAAGGTGGTAAGGCACAGGAACAGGTTGCCCGGAGAAGTTGTGGATGCCGCAATGCTGGAGGTGTTCAAGGCCAGGTTGGATGGAGCTTTGAGCAACAAGGTCTCGTGGGAGGTGCCCCTGCCCAGGGCTGGGGGTTGGAACTAGATGGTCTTTAAGGTCCTTTCCAACTCTAACCATTCTATGATTCTATGATCTCTTCATGCTTTTCTGGACATAACCACACTGATATGGATAGTAAGGGCACATGGGACCACAGCAGGAGACAGTGTCTTCAGGCAGCACTGGCAGGACTGGAACATCTTGACAGCATGTTGTACTGGGGGCACACGGGGTCTCAACAGTGATGAGGGTTGGTGACAGAGCACCTGAGATAGCAAAATCTTGCAGGGCTGTAGGTCCATTTTGGCGGATGCATTTCCAATACCAGGGGCAACACCAGACCTGGGATTTCTCTGGGGTGAGCAGGTTTCAATGCAGATACTTCATCATCTCTGGCATGTGATGTCTTTCTGATCCCCAAACACAATCTTTGTGAAATCTTCAGATAACCAGCCCATTTCAAACAAGTAGCAATGTTTGACTTCATTTCCTGTGGCATCTTCCTTGCTCTGCGTTTCCCTCTCCAATTCTACACGTTTTTTTCTTCCTGGGCTGTGTTTTCTCCAGCTTGTGTTCTTTTCAAGGCCAGGTAATCACTGTGCCTGCAAAAACAGTGTAAATCAATGGCACTGAATCCAGGGACACTGAATATGTATAGTAGTCTTAAAACACATGTAAACATGGTATGATGACTTCACCGATATCTTTAGTTTAAACATACTATTTCAAGCACATAGTGTCAACCAGGTTGCGTGAGTATTCTCTTGTGTGATGCAGCATGTTTTGAAATTCTACCAAACCATTCCTTTTGCTTTGTTTTTTAACGTGTTATGTCATGGATAGGTCAGAAAGATGATTCCCTGGAGAAAAAAAAGTCCCTGTGTTTTTCTTAAACACAAGAGGATCAGAGGACAAGTGTTCTAGAAGGGAATAAATGTTATATAATGTAAAAAAAAAAAAAGGCTTTACAGCAACCTCCTAGCCAAAGAAGTTTTCTCCTTTTCCCTTTGCAGTAAGGTTTTGTTCTGTGTCTTCCAAAGAGATCTGACTATCCAAAGCATAAAAATACCCAAACCATTCTTTCACTTACCAAAGGTCCTGGGATTGAAATCTGCATAGCAGACGATGTTTGTGATTCTTGGTGATTCTTTGTGACTCTTAACACTGTTTTTTTCCAGGATGATACCCTCTCTAGAAACAGTCTTTAAGTAACCTAGCTTGGTGCTTACTAACCTTTTAAACTACTGCCCTTTCCTTCTTGACTTTCGATACCTCTTACCTTCCAGGTCAAGGTGAGCCAGCCCCTCAGCATGCCTCATCTTATGCAAGACAAAAAAAAGATCAATAAAGACCCTAGTTCTTTCTCGTGGTCAAGATTTGGCCAAGCACCTTCAGAGAACATCTTTGATGATGAATTGATTTTTGGTTTCCAGCTTCAGCCAGTTAGCTAGGGTTCCCAAAGAGTGGGATAGCAGGCACTATGCTCTGGTTTTGCTCTATCCACAACTACTTAAGTTATTTTCATTCCTCTTAGTTCTTTCCCAGTGAACTCAGACCTGTTGATCCCAGACTTAGATGTTTAGGTGATCAGTAGTCATTGCTCACTGAAGAGCGGAAGAGACACGGTCTGCTTTCCAGAACACCTTCCCTCCATACTGCCGTCTTTATGTTCTTGAAGGCTGAAAACTGAGTCACTGAATTTAGCATAAGACAAAAAACACTGACAGGCAAGATATTTGAGAGCTATTTACATCTGCCAGTTAATTGGCTATTTCCTATGCAGTAGCAGTTGATAGATACTACCTAGGAAATAGTGCCCCCAGAGAAAATTATCTCTTCTTCACACCCTTTGCAGTCACTTGGGAAATATGCTATTTCTGATAATGCTATGCATATATTGTGTGGGAAGGAAAGTAGCCAATCTGTACTTTTGCCTCCAGGCATGCTGTATTGATCGTACTCTCACCAATATATCATTTTTTCATTTCAAGTCAGCTCAGCAAGGCCAGTCCTGGGAAATGAGTTGCATGGGCTGTTTCCAAAAAACAATTAACAGGTGATATTTCTTCTAAGATTAATTTTAACTCAAGTCTGGACAAGAAAGGTGCATTGAAGAGCATTGGTAAACATCTCTTTTTTTTGAGTTAACTGTGGAAACGTTCCTGTCCATAGCCGTTCAGAGCTGCTTGCTCATTAAGAAGCTCAGAAGGACAGAAACTGATGCTGGGGTATCTTGTGGGCTTCCTACAATGCACAGGAAAACCTAAAATTGGAAACCCAAAACCTGAGGTGGCCAAGGTCAAAAGTGCGAAGTCATTCATTTTAAGATAATGTATGAGAGAGTCCCATGACATCTCCGTAATGCCAAGGCCTGATCAAGGGACTCTTCACCATTGGCTTCAGGCTGAGGAGAGACCTCAGAGACTGCAGTCCAAACCAGAGCCTTAACAAACCATGTGTGGAACCTTTCCATCATTTGTAGAGCAATGAGACTTCCAATGACCAATGCTAAAAGTAAATACTGGATGCAAGGTTTTGGGGGGATTCCATGCTGTATCTCCACTGCCTGCTTTAATCATTGTCATCTACAACTACCTGAAAGGAGGTTGTAGTGAGGTGGGGGTTGGTTTCTTCTCCCAAGTAACAAGTGATAGGAAAGAGGAAATGGCCTTAAGTTGCACCAGGAGAGGATGGATATTAGGAAAGATTTCTTCACAGAAAGGGTTATTAAACATTGGAATAGGCTGCCCAGGGAAGTGGTAGAAACACCATCCCTGGAGGTATTGAAAGAGACGTGTAGACATGGTGCTGAGGGACATGGCTTAGTGATAGTCTTGTCAGAGTTAGGTTAATGGTTGGACTTGATGATTTTAAAGGTCCCTTCCAACCTGGGTGATTCTACAGTTCTATGATTTTTGTGTAACCACTATTGTTGGAGGCAGTATTCAGGGCTCATGGGACCACAGGGCTGACACTCTGTCTTACAACTCCTCCATTGCTTAAACCCCAGATAAATCTCTGTCAAATACATTATAGATCTGTCATTTTAAGATTCACACTGCACTTGCTGTAACAGTTGAAGGCTGCATTGAAAAAACTTGTTTCTTTGCTATGTGGACCTAGTAGGTATCAGGTGCACTCCACTAACGTGTTGGCCCCACCACATGTGTCTGTAGCATCCTTGTGCAGGGGAGCAGCAGGGCAGGCAGCTGGTTGCCTCTCTGCTGGCTTGTCAGCAGTGGCACAGGAAACCCCAAGCGCAGTCTGCAGGTGATGACGCAGGGAATGTGAAGGATGTGGTGAGCAGCAGCAGTTATCAGATGCACTCATCTTAAGACGCTTACATTTCTGCATGGGAAGGCGGAAAAAGCTATCCCTCCCACCGCCCATCCCCAGCTTGTATGGTGAGACCAAAGGCAGAGAAACTTTATCACATTTTCTAAGTTGCCTCATTCTGCTTCCTGTTTTGAGCAGCTACAGACAAAACCACCTTGTTCTGAGAACATAACAGCTTCCAGAGTGATTGTTCAAGCAGATGTCAAATGAAGACCTTTTAATGCTGCTACTGTACCAAACCCTTTGACTAAGGCCAGCATGCCATCTCCATTAGTTGATAGGAACAGGAGCCTTTTACCCACCTCTTCCGCTAAACACCAAAAAAGCATTTAAAGTAAGACACACACTTGTTTCTTAACTTCGTGTTGCCATGCATCTTACTGTTTAAGTGTTTCAAAGCATTGTATTGTGTGCGAGCCGCACAGAGGTGTGGTCTTCCCTGCAATATGATTCATCCTCTCTGTTCACCTGGTCAGCTTGACCATTGCTTGGTCAGGCCAACTGCCTCTCTGGTGTGGGATCAGGAATCAGCCCACGAAGCAGAGCTCAAATACTGCACGTCATACAGTTGAACAATGTTCAGCACTGTCAGCATCTGTTCTTGACAACAAGATTTCATTTGTAAAAGAGCTGTTTTGATGAAGGTCAATGGACAAGTGGGTAATCCAAATTTGTATACATTAATACCAACAGCGTCACAAAAGCACTTTTAGCTAAAAGAAAGCAAGCCATTAAATTCACTTCACTCTTATTATGTCAGTCTCCTGTTCTGTTATTTTCACCCTAGCTAAATTCTGGACTTGTTTTTGTTGAACTATACATAAAAGCAACATTGTTTTTCTTGTAACAGTTGTCTATTTGATATTATGCTACAATTCAAACTTTCTCTTTAAGTAGAAAGTTGTTAGAGCCCTCTCTTCCATTCAGTGTCAAAGCCACAAACACATGAGAAATTAGCTACAATCACAGCTGGAAGCTTAATTTGTCCAGAATGCACCTTAAACAATGCAAATATTATAAGGTGGTGCTATAAAATACAGCTGCACACCAGAGCATTTCCCACCAACTGATGAATCCCACCTTTACGATACATGTCGCTGCCTTCCAGAAGCTCTAATTGAAGAATACCACTCAGGTTGTTTAAGTGCTACAACAATTTTGCACAGGAATAGCAACACGGAGTGCAGGTGGCAGATGGTACACCAAGACCTACTAACTGGCTCATACATCTGAGCTGCTGGATGACCTGGTGTTACCTGCTAGGCCAGGCAATTTTATCTGTCTCCTTCCCTCGCTGTGGGTCAGAATAAAAATACTCAGACCTCAGACTTAAAGGTTGGTTTGCATTTCGCACTTGACACAGGAGTCCTAGTGTTAATGGAGCTGCTCAGCCTTTTCCCATGATGTTCAGGAGAGAGCGCCACTTGGGCAGGGGATGGAAAAGATAGTCGTCCGCAAGGACAACTAACCCTGCGCTCACTGGCATTTCTGTCTACATCCATTTCAGATGATAAATGGAGAACCGTTACAGCCATACCTTTGTACCTAGTGTTTATTCGTCCTCCACTTCCCTCTCTTTCCACTTCTCTCTGTAGCTTGTGTCTCTTCTACAGCTAGCCACCTTCTTCCCTTCCCATACAAGTTATCAGAATCCTTTGGTTAGTGTTTTCTTGACACTACACAGTTACACAGGCAAGTGCTTAGACTTCAAACTCAATACAGTACCAGCCCTACAAGAATTTAGTCTGCTCTCACTATTGTAGACTTGGTCCAAGTTTCTCAGGCAGGAGTTTTCCCTTGGAAAATGCTGTCTGTGCAGTGCTGCGATGTTCTGCAGGAGTGTGATGACCTCTTCAAGACTGTCAGTGGAAAGCAGGCGGTCAGGTTAGTCTGCTGGTCTCCTGCCAGCCCACCTTCCCAGGCATTCTGGCATCACAGAGACCTATGTAATGTCCAACCCAAGATTCAGGCTGCCAACTTTCCAGCTCTCCAGGCAGAAGGGATGGTATGAAACTATTGCCTTGTTTCCACAGTGGACCAGGGCCTGGTACCTTTGCTCCTCACTTATTCCCTGACAGGTTTCATGGATATCCATCACAGCTCTCTTTGTTTTCCTGGCTTCGTCAGTATCCGGACTCCACTGCTGTCTTCTAACCAGCCGTGCAAAGCCAAGAAGAACAAATATTCAGAGATGGAGGTTTCTCCAAAATTTGCCACCTTTAGGGGAAAATAAGGAGAAACTTCACAAAAATAAAAACCTGCCCAATTAAAGGCTTGTGGGAGAGAAGGCAAATTCAAGGGGTTTTTGCTGATCAAGAAAATATTTTGGTTTCATTCCCTTCTCCTTCCCCAAAGAATGAAAATTTTGGCCATATTTTCTACGGGATAGAAGTTGCTATGACATTCACTGGCAACGTCTTTCTACGTGTTCTCCACAAGGTTAGTTTTAAGTACAAGACCTGCCCCCTTGCATACATCAAACCACTGCTAGAGAGCTTGAATGCTGACAGACTAAGATTTTGTGGAAAATATCCCTTCAGATAGTTGGGAAAATGCCACATCTTTTTTTTTTTTCCCCGTAGCTGACTTGTGGTAGGTTTGACAAACCAACTTTCTCTTCTGATTCAATCCCAACTGGCTTGCCAAACTCACTGGATCTTGGGCCAGCCTTTCCTGGAGTGTCTTTTATCTAAGGAAAATGAAGCAGCTTTAAATAAATGGAGATCAATTCAATGATGACAAAAATGATCATTTTCCCTTACAGTTTAGATTTCCAAGTGGAAGTGTGATAAAATATATAGACTAAGGAGCAAGGCCTGGGATCACGACCAGAAGGCAGGTCAAAAATCAGGAAACCAGAAACAGAAGAGAAGAGCAAGGATGGGAAGCTGGAGGACAGGAACACACCAGAACAATTTGCACACCCAACTGAGAAGCAGTTTGAGGTTTAGCTATGGTTGGTCTCCTTCCTGGTGTCATCCATGCCACAGGAACCCTCTTGAGGGGTTTCTTGTGGGGTCCATATCCTTATAATCTCCAGTTCCGTGAGACAGAACATATGGCTTATTCTCATGAGTTATTGTGAAAACTACCTAACAGTAAGTTAGTAGCATCTCCTGGATAACATATTACTTAGAGAAAATTGATTGGTAATTGATTGGTTCCTCTTTGTNCAGTTCAGCAGGAGGAAAATAAGGACAAAACACTGAAGATGTGTCATGACTCCACTTTTATGGATTAACACCTTTGAGGCTGCTTTTGTTGTGGATCAGAAAATTGAATTGACTTCTTATGTAAACAGAAATAGTGGCCACAGAGTGACAAATAGACGAGGAATGTTCTAACTTCAGAGATGAACAAAGTGAGCTGCAAAATGTTAGCTTTTTTTGGCATCGCTCTTTCTTCCTTCAATGTGAATCTGGATTAGTTCCTCTGATGACTGAGTGTGGTCTCCCTCTCTGATCATTCCTGATATCCTAAATTTAGGAGAAAAATAAGAATAACTCCAACAAAATTACATATAATCTTCCTTCCGAATGTACCCTATTATTAGACAGGTATAAAATGCATGGATTATTATCAAGCCCATAATCACAGATTGCTCAAGAGATCTGAGGCCTACACAAGTCCTATATTATTTTCCAGGGCCCCTAAATGCAGCACAAAATTAGAGACACTCTTTAAGTGAAATTATTTCACTCTGGTGAAATAATACAAGGATGCTACAAATATCTACTTCTCTCCAACATGGAGCCTCTGAAAAACTGATCCAGGTAAAAGAAAGTTTGCAAACCTTCTATATTGCTCAAATCACTGCTGGTACCCAACTATTACCCTGAAGTAATATCTCAGGAATTCACAAAGGTCACTCCTTGACTGGTGTGAAGAAACAATGTGAGGAACCAGTAGGCTTGTGGAGGCAGAGCAGTAAAAGCTCTGTCTTTTCAAAAGCATCATCTGCCCTTGAACCCTGCCTTGTGCCCATGCAGAGAAATTCTCCAGTTCTTCTGAAGCAGAATCCAGCGCTTGATTTCCAGTCCTTCAGGAAGGTTGGGCAACCACTCAAAACCAGTCTCGGCATCCTCCTTGTGTCATCTGAACAAAATGTTGACATCTATAATAATAAACTAAACAGAGTCAGGTCACATTGTCTTGTCCTAATGTCAAGAGGCAGGACCTGGTCACATCCACGTGTTTAAATTCTCTTATCCTCCCAAATGAAGTGTCCATGTCCAAATTGCCTATTGGGAATGCTCTCTGACCTGCACTGACACCCAAACACAAGCCTCTATGAGTTGTCATTTTCAGATACTTTGCATATATTTGTTCTTTGTTTGGAGGAGACCATTGGGAAAAATCTATCAGCAATATCCTGTGAGGCTAGAAAGGGAGATGGAAAATATATCTTTGATGTTGTCATGTCACCTAAGGTGGGCATCAGCTCACAAATTAGGATACACGTCTAAGCATTGGTGCGACCACATGTGCTGGGTCGGTCAGTTCCCGTTATAGTCAATGAAGTTTGACTTGAAATGGTCAATGAAGCCTGTAGAGCAACTCAGTCAATTAAATGTTAAACTGCTCTCTAGGCTCCATAGTTTATGAAATAGGAACTATGAGTCTGTTGCTCTGGTGACAATTTAGACACTGTAGGGTGAGATTTTCATAGGGAACCATCAAATATGGCACAGGACCTATGGACGCCTTTGCGTCCTGCGCTGACAACTGAAGGCCAGAATGACTGCATGAGATGATCAACTCAAAGAGTCCTAGCCTCGTGCATGGGCATCTCAGCTCACCTTTGCATCTCCATTGATTGTAGTGGAGACTGGGTTCCCAAAACACACAGAAACAATTACCTACACTTTGATTATTTAATTTGTGCACAGAGTCACGGTGCCTGCTGTCTGGATTAACTCAGTGCATGATAAGGCATGATATGCAGACTAAAACCTGTAATCCTTTTCCCTGCGTTGATATTAAATGTCCTAGAGATATGTCCTTGAGATGTGATAAAACATAAAAGACTTGTTTGTTCATAATTTTCCTCTTTCAAATTTTTCATGCGTCTGAGTATTAAAGAAGGAAAGAATGGAAAGGGAAGGGCTATCTCATTTCGGATATGTGCCCACGGTGCAGTTAAAAAAAAAATAAAAAATCATAGCCAATTAGTTTTTCCTGTACAGTTTCTCTTGAAACAGAGACAAATCCACCTGGCTCATCTAATCTGCCTTTGTCTGTTTGTGTTGATGATTATGGAAAGCATAACCTTAAAAAGAAATTGTCAGAAGCATATTAACATTTATGCCATCAGACATACTGTACGGATTCAGTGACACGATATTAATTAAACAGAAAAGAAGAGAAAATCAGAAAAGCATGCAATGGAAAAAAGTTTAATAGTGTTCAACAACTTAAAAACAACAGGTCAACTTGGAGGAAAAAACCTTAGGGAAAAAAAATCAACTTTCACTTGAATGCAAGATTAGGAAAGGCTTCTGTTACGTGTCTGAATCCTTGCTAGGTAGTCTGGAGTGTTGGCTTGATATTCAGTGAAGGCCAGAATGCAGGTACTGTAATGATTCTGTGTGAATGCACAGATCTGAAGACTTTATTTTTGAGGCCAAACCCTGTCAGACCATGAATCACCTTCATGTTGCTTGGTAATGCAGAATATTGAAGTTATCTCTTCTTTTTAAGTATCTCCCAGAAAGGCTTCTCAAATCTCAAGTATCCATAAGAAGGTTCACACCTCCCACTTCTGACATCCAAATGCAAAGGCTCTTTCTTATGTCACCGTTATCTGTCGTACCAAATTTGGGAAGAGCTGGCCAGCCATGTCTGCTATGGGGGGAACCCACACGACCATAGCCCCCCCTGAAAAATCAGACACCTGCTGCAGCTTCATACCATGACTCCTCTCCATCATGTGCCTCGATATGCATCCACACTCATCTGTCGTGCATGTTAAAGGGAAATGATTTTTCCTGTGTCTCACAAGAGGTTGATTATTCCACAGGACCAGCCTTTCTCTTCTTTTTCCTTCAAAAGAAGCTTTGACCAACTTTCCCAGAAGAGAGGTAGGAAGCGAAACAGAGAAACCTGAGCCCAGAAAAATGGAAGAAGGTCTGACTGAGCAATGATACCCTGTGGTTGCTTTTTCCTTACCAGACCCCAAAGAGGGGTATTAAGAAACATAAACTCACCTTCTAGAGAACACATAAGCCTTTAAGACTGGGGGAAAGAGCATTTCAGAAACAAGATTATTCTATGATCACCCATTAGGGGGCATCTCTCCCCTTCACGTAGAGTATCCGGAGGCCAGATCTCAGACTGGTTAGACCTTCAGCCCCATCCTGCTCATCTGCTCTGAGCCAAGATTGCTTCTGACAAGTGCTCAGGAAATTATGAAGTTTGTTCTCTGCCTCACTTCACCTCTGAGTGTTTACAAATGTCATGGGCAGTGTTTGTTTGTGGAAGCCAGCCGGTTGTGGTGTTTGGGTTGATTTTTTTTCCTCCTTCCTCTTCTTTTTTATAGCCCATTATCAAAACCACAGCAGAGATCACATTTAGCATGATCTCATCAAAACCCTGCAAGAGCTCAGGAAGCCCTTTCCAAGTATGGGAGGGATTGCATTTATCCTTGTCCCCAAAGGCTGACTACAAGGCTCAAGGTGAGTGGGCAGGTTGCTGCTGTGGTGACTTGTTTTGTTTTCAGTTGAGGGGTTTGTGGTTTTTTTTGGTTGGATGGGTGGAGGTTTTTGTTGTTTTTTTTTTTTCCATCCAGAAGTGCTGATAGCTCAAAATGGAAATTTTTCATTGCACCTTCCCAGCTGCAGTCAAGTCTCTTCTCAAGTAGAGGCTGCGATCTCTGATCAAAACCAGAGTGAATTATACTACAATAGCAGGGGGTTAAAAAACAGATGAGAGACTGAGGCTAACTTGTAAGACACTTGAAATATGTTGCAAGTATATTTGGCAGTCTTCCTCCAGAAAACTGACCCCTTTCTCACCCTCACAATCTCTACTCTTGGATAAAACATTTCTTTTATCCATAAGGTAACTCTCCTCCTGACAGAGGCTAAGGAAAACTGTAGCCGGGGCTGCCTGCAAGGATGGGTGACAAGAATGAGTAAAGTTGTCAAACTGCTTTTGCATAAGAAACGCTCAAACATACTCAATCGCTCTTTCCTGGAAAAGAAATGACAGTGGAGGATGTGACAGAAGGCATGAATTGACCACAGAAAGTGAGTACGATACTCTTGTTTACTGTTTCTTTCAATACAAGAATAAGAAACACTAGAAATAGCATAAAAACTAGTGTGTGGCAAGTTTAAAACAAAATAAGGGTGGACTTTAAGAGAATAACTACAGCAAACCTAGGTATAGTATTTGAAGATATTCATGCCTCCAGCACTTCACCCTGTCCTGCTATCTGCGATTGTTATCTCTCAAACAGAACTTGCATCACAGACTCATAGAACAGTTAGAGTTGGAAGGCACCTTTAAGATCATCCAGTTCCAACCCCCTGCCATGGACAGGGACACCTTCCACTAGACCAGGTTGCTCATAGCCCCATCCAACCTGGCCTTGAACACTTCTAGGCTTGGATGATAGAGAGCTGAGAGAAAAAGAGACAGACTCTACCTTGGTACAAAACCTACTTCCATCTCTGTTATCCTTGCTAGGAAATAATGTGGAGATGGGGATCCATCATATGAAACAATGAACATGCAGATAAATACTTACCATGGGATTATTTTTATTTCAGATTGCCTAACTGCTGTGCAGAAAACTGCCCAAGATAACGAGTCTAGACACTCCTTGTAGTCAGTGGAGTAATGATTAGCACACGCTTGAGCTCATCCTGACACATGCATTCACCTCTATAGAGGTGAAAGTCACCATAGTCAAAAGGGAACCAAGTAGTCTAAGCAAGTAAGCGAGACTCTGAAGACCATGGAGAGATATTGGTCTCCAAGTGTGACTCTCACTGCCTTTCTTAGACATCTCCCACTCAGTAGACACAGTTTCATAGAATCATAGAATGATTTGGGTTAGAAGGGACCTTAAAGATCATCCATTGGGTTAGAAGGAACCTTAAAGTTCCAACCCCGCTGCCATGGGCAGGGACACCTTCCACTAGTTTCTTTCTGGAGATGCAATTGTCATTGCAATGCCTGAAGAGGCAATCTGGAAAACTCTATAGGACTAGAAATTTGACTTTAAAATCACACAGAGAACAGATTTTCAAATTAATTCCAAATTGAAAACTATTTCTTGTGATATGCACAAGCTCAGATTTAACAAGTTCTAGTAAAAATCTAATTGGTTCATTGTGGGTACGTGTTTTGATAAAAAATGTAAAAAGAAAAAGAATTACACTGGTCGAGAGATAAAAGGGCAGTTATGACTTCATCTGAGTTCTCTATCCCTTTGTCAGTACAAAATACAGGGTGTTTTGTTAAGCAATAAGAAGGCAGAAACAATTGTCGTGGTAAGAGTATGTGATAAGGGAGGCCAGATACTTTTGGCTGGTTTATTGCATATTTGTATAAACAATACCACCTGATGGATGTGGTTATAAGCCCATTCCCTCATCCAAAACTCTAAATTTGACTCCAGGCTCAGACCTTGAAGAATCTGGTTTTGGTTTGTTGTTTTTTGGTTTGGTTTTTTTTTTTTTTTTTTTTCCCTTTTGTGAAGTACAGATTGTGGTCCAGAAGATTGGTTGTAAGACTTAATTTTGTTATGCATTTTCACCTTCACCCAGAGCGCAAGGATTGCCTTATGGGAGGGACTGTGGCCTTGTCACTTCTTGTGTCTAATTAGTAAATGCTGAGAAGGAATGAGAAGTGCCTGCTCTGCTGTTGTATATAAGAACAAACACTCCTATAATAACGTCAATGACAATGCCCAAGCCTTTTAGCTGACAAGAAACAGGTTGCTCTTTCAATTGTCCCAATACAAGACAGGATATAAGGGAACAGGCTGAAAGAATTTGGGTTTTCCTAGTTTGGAGAAGAAAGGCCAGGAGAGACAGAGATTTGGAGTGTCTCAGAAATTACTTCAGAGTGGAAGAGAACAATCTGTTCCCTGTGTCCATCGTGGCTAGGTCAGGGAGCCTTGGACATAAATTACCAAAAAAAAGGTTCAGATTAGTGATTAGGACAAATAACGGAAAAGGTAGCAATACAATAAAATTGATTGCTTGAAGCAGCAGTTGCCTCCACTGGTCATCTTTAAGGATAGGGTAGGTAGGTGTCAGTCAAGGATGGCTTATAGTGTTGTTCCCGCCTAAGGACAAAGACGTGCACTACATACCCTTTCAAAATCTTCTATGATCCCCCATGGCACTCATTTTAGTCTTATTCTCATAACTGGAATTCATTATCTACTGTGTTACTTTGACTGTTTCAATTGCATTGATCTACTGAATCATTCTTAATTGTGGTCTTAACAAAGTAAGTACCTTGTTGCAGCTTTTATTGGTTCACCGAAATGGTAGTAGAAATTACAGTAGCTCTGTAATATGCCAGTTTAAGCACATTTTTGCCTCAACCGATTCTGAAAACAAGCATAGGTAGCGCTAGTTAATTGCAATGAAGTCCAAGACTGTTGGGATGCAGAATATTCAACATGAGCTATGAGTGAAACCACTTAGACCTCCTTCTAAATTAATATTCAGCTCCTGCACGCTATTAATAACATTGTCACACGTAGCAAAATGCTTCACTTTTTCTGAGCCACAATTAGGCAGACATGGAACATCAAGGCAAGAAAAAGCAGAGGTCTGTCAAGCAAACGTATCTTGCCCATGGCAAGGATGAAAGAACCATCTATGGTTAAATAAAGTTTAACTTCCTTACTTCCTCCGCCTCTATTCTCTTTTCTTCAGTACTCCCAGCTATACAGAAATCTTCTGTTAAGAGAAGAGTTCATCTTTGGAGCTAGGTTGATCTTATGACCTTGGCTTCCCTCTATCCTCTGTAGGGCAGAGCTCAAGCAATAAGAAAGTTTTCTTTGGACTGGTTTCCAGCACTTCATTAAAAATTTTATATTAAGCTCTGTAACATTCACATTCAGTATACGTAAAATAATCTGTCCGCAACTGAGATCTGGCTGTAAACCAGCCCAGTAAAAGTAAATCCTGAATCAGGAGGCTTAATAATCCTTCCAGAATTCAGAGTAGCATTAAATATAATTATGATGAATGCTCTTGCTATCCATCTAAATACCCACTTTGGGATTTGTTGTGTTTTTGGCCCTTTTCCAGAGCAGAATCACAGAATCGCAGAACTGAAGAAAACCCTCCACATGACTAGTTAGTCCCTTCTTCCTAGTGACATGATTTCTGACAGATGTTTGTCAAAGCTACTGTTAAAGATATTTGGTAAGGGAGATTCCCCACTCTTATCCACACAATTATTTCCAGCGCCTCATTTTTCACTCCATTAGAGATGGGAGGCTTCTTCAAGCCTAATCTTAATTTCTTTACTCAAGTTAAGAACATTACTTCCTATTCTGTTCTCCATGGGTCTTGGAGAACAGATTATTCCTTCCTTCTTCAAACGACCTCTTATATATATAAGATCCCCACATGGGTGTTCTCTTTCTCAGTCCAAGCCAGCTCAAAACGCCTGCCTCAGCCCATTTATGTGCTGCTTGTCATGTAGAGTTAGGACTAACAAATTAACCCTTTCTATAACAGAGGAGGCCTGCCTTGACATCAGAATTGTAACACTTTATCAGGCAGGCACACTCAAACATTTTAACCCATCTAGATCAAGCCCTGTTGTTGATGTAACTCTGGAAGGAAGCAAAACCCGTTTGAATAGAGAGAAAGATGTTCCACAAACTCAGGGCTATGTGGCTGGCAGGTTTTGTGGTAGCTGTTTTGAAGCTAGCTCAGGTATGGTTACACGAGTTCCTATCACAGGAAAACAGTTGAAAGTACATAGTGATGGGTCACCAACTGTTGTCTAAATGGAGACGGCAGCGTTCAGTTTCTTAATGCCGTTTTAGATGTTAGAGGGAACTGAGACATCCATACAGGGCTGGCAAATGTAACAGAGGACTTTCAGCAGCTGGAAGCCAGACCTCTGAGGGTTTCATCAGGTATTTGAAGTGGTACCAAGTGTTTATATCTGTGCAACTAAATTTCATTCAAGATGTTGACATTTTGATTCATCCCATCCAAAAGAATATAAGTAAAATGGGGCAAATTAATTTTGCCTCGGAAGTTCCTATTTGTCTTCAGTGGTACAAAAGGGGCCTAGGCAACAGCTCAGCGGAAAACATCTGAACCTGGCTGGGATGAATTCCACCCAGGTACTTCTACAAGACTGGCATATGGTATAGAGATACCCATACCATCTTACTATAAACTAACTGAGGTTGCAGGAGCCAGTTAGCTCCCATAACATGGAGATCTGTATGGGCATGTTTACTTAGACCGCTTATCTGTTCAGGGACCCAAATCGGTTTATAGACTGTTCTACTGGGCTGCTAATTGATACCCACTACTGATCACTACCCCCATTACACAGATAACTTTCTCCATGAATGGTCTGCACTGTAAGTAAAACTGAGTCCTGTTTATTTGAGGAGTCATAAAAAATATATGAAAACTGTGTTTGAAAGCCCATGCAGATTAATGGTGCCATAGTTGATCTGTTGTTTCACTCACATTGGAGCAGCCCTTCCTTTTCCCATGTCCTCCCTTGGTGCCGTAGCACCAGAAAACAAGGCCATGAGAGCAATTCAGCAGCTATTTTAGTTCCTCCTCACAAAATCATGGGCTGTGCTGCAGCTCACTGCAAGTTAATTAGTGATGCCGCTTTCCTGGTTTATTCCCTGACATAAAGCGCTCTAGTCGTAGAGGCAATATTTCTTCCCCCATGCCCCGCAAAGTAATTAAAGGGAACAAGTTAATGGCATGTCTGCTCCATCTGCCTGCCTTGATTAACCCCTTCAGTGTCACTTTTTAGGGGAAAAAGAGAGAATTTCAGTGCTCACAAGTCGGTTCCAACTGTTGATATCAGATGTCTAGACCCAGCGTGATAGCAAGACATCAATACAGAAAGTGGTAAAACCCAGAAATTTTGAGCCACGGGAATGCTAGCATGTGGATCATATGATATACTGCTAATCATAATCATATGATTAACAGTTATCAACTGTCAATAAATCGTTTTGTATGGGGGACCAATGCTTATGATTGTACCATCATGTGTCCTGTGCCCTGGAGGATGTAAAGGGAGTTGTATGATGTAGTAGGCAGTGATGATAGACTGGCTAATTAGCATAATTTTGAGTGAGCAGTTCTCTTTCTACCATCTCTTCCCCTCAAGTACCCCATCAACAAGTAACATGAGTGAATTTTCTTCAGAGCAGGACTACCAGATACATCTGTCACACAGAGATCGAAACTCACAGCTGGAACATGATAGACTGGTGAAAATAACTCTTGCACTGTTAGAACCAGATCACACTGCAACAAAGAGCAATGAGACATAATCACATGAAATGGAGATCAGTGGGAGCCAACAATGTGATTTTCCTGCTCGATTCCCAGCACTTAGGAGGATGTGAATAGTATTATCAGTTAACAGCTGGGGACAAGTGGGGGAAAAAGTGCAAAGCCCCTTTACCTGAGTACAGCATCCTGGAAAGGCTTGTCCAGGTAGACAAATGCTGTAGGTTTTGGAGCCCAGGTCAATCCATTGACAGGAAAAGGTGTTTTACTGGCAAAATACTGGGAAGTCTCTGTATCATTGTGTAACAGGGAGTCTAGAGGAAGGCAGTATGACTAAAACCAAACTTTTATTTGGAAAGAAAAGTATGGGATTCACTTTTCTGACATGGGAAAAGTAAGAGAGTTGACCTCTTCCAAGGCCAGATTGAAATTCAACTTGGCTTTAAAAAACAAAGAGAGTAACAATAAACAGTCTTACTGGAGCTGTGTCCTGTGAAGTTGAAAAATGTAATTAGTCACAGCTGGTCTCTAATAATTTCATGCCATAGGGCTTTGGGAGCCTTTATACAGTAATTAAAAAGAGCTTAGGCCAAATTAGTACTGGTTAAAAGATAGGTTGCTTCAAGGGGAAAAAAAAAATTGCCATGAAAATTCATGTCTGCAAAAAGTTTTTCAAAAGAAAGAGGGAATGTGTTGATTTCTGCCTGAACTGCCTCCAGCAATTGCTAAACACATTCACTAGACCCCACCTGGCAAGGCACAGTGCTAGGGACTGCCTTGTTCCCTTGGTTCCTGCCAGAGCTGCCCCGCTTGCTGACCAGGAATGTGAACCCAATGGAAACGGTGAGAAAAAGGGCAAAATTGTGCTGGTTGACCAGCTCAGGCAATGGAAGCATTGACCTGAGTCCTAGGGTCTCGTCCCTGCTTGCGTGACACCTGTGTCTTTCGTGTTAAACAGCCACTGCAAATCTCACCCTTGTTAATATTATTAACTGGTTGACCCTGTCTTGGGCTTAACAGGGGGAAGTAAATCTACAGAGAAAACATCACCGGCAAGCTCTTGGTGTTGCTTCAAGCTGATATGCTGGGGGTTTTTAAAGGGCAATGTCAGAAAAGGTTACATTTCTGGCATTTCAGAAGTTTGTCCCAGGGAAAAGGAATGAAGTGTGAATGTGCATATGATCAGGTGGTAAACTAACTGCACAAGGTCCTGTCAAAAGCAAGCATCCTCTCAGCTAGCTTTTGCTGTTGATAATGTAGATGTCTGCAGCTGAGTTCATTAGTCTCTTCTTCGCAGTCAATGTCGAGAAAAAGACATTTTGGGGGTATCTTACATCAGTCCTACTTTAAATATCTGCTTTAGGAGAAGTTGAATCTCACTCCCTTTTCAGCAAATCTTCACTGAACCTTATCAACGACTCTATGATCAGACTTGCCTGACTGGAGCCGCAAGCACCAGCCAAATTTATTCAGCGAGCCCTCAGGCTGAAGCATCCACTGGAAGCAGTCTGTCAGGTTTTGTCTAACCAGGTTAATACCCCACAGAAAACCATAGAGGTAATAAAAAGTCATGATTTGAATGACCAGCTGCTCCACAAATAGCCTAACAGGAATGTGTAGATGAAGACATTCTCAATGGAGATGTGCAGTTCGACACTAGTTAAACCAGCAGAGATTAAGCTGCTTTCTTCCCTGCTGCTTTGAGTGATATAAGGTATCTCCAAAAGAAGGGGAAAATCTGCATAACTACAAGGGGAGAAGAGGAGATGAATTCCCCTCTTGAGTACTCATAAACCATAAAGGGAGGCCAGACACAGAAGCCTAGTTTGTACATTTGCTTGGATGAGTACTCCTCATAGTATTTTCCTATATCAAGGCTGTGTTTTTAATATGACCTGGTCTTGATCTTGATCTTGATCGGGCACTTCATCCTACTGCTTTGCCTCCCTCCACAGCTTTCCCCTGCCACCTTCTCTTCCCTTGACATTTGTCCTAATCTCTGAGGTTTGGTGCTCTTCTCCTCCAGCTCACCTAGGTATACCATCCAGTCACTGAAAGATTTCCTTCCCATTCCTCCCACAGCTGGGCGTCTCTGTGATCTCAGAGGAGCAAAATAGAGGGAAAGTCTTCTGAAGCCATGCTCAGTGCATAGCAGCACGGGTGAATGAAAGGAAGAAGGTTCAGATGTATTCATTTAGCACCCAGCCTATAAAATGCACCAAGTTTCCCAAAAAGTCACCATGAGGCTGCAAACATATCTTGTGAAGATGGATTCCACAGATGGTTGACCACAAAAGCGTCTGGTAAGGATATAGAATGCTGAGTAGAAATGAAGGAGTTACATGGTAGTTGCAAATCTCTCATGCAAAGGATGATTTCCAAAGGCTTATATTTCTGCCAAATGTGTGTGAATTTTATTTTAGAAAGAGACATGACTCCAAATTCCAATTTTTCTTTTTTTTTTTTTTTTTTTAAATTTTTTTTTAAACTTGGGCAAAGTGAAATATTTTCCCTTACCTTATTTGTGGAAACTGCTGGATCATGTTCACTTTTTCTATTTAAATAAAGAAGCTAAACCCCTTCATAGGTTCTTTCTGTGCAGACAGTTCAGTGTCAGTATCAGCATAGAGAGACTGAAATGAGTTGTGTACAATAAAGGGGTCATGAAGCATTATCTATGTTGGGACTATTCCTACGCAGGCAAACATTTAATAAAAGAGGAGGACTGATTGCCATGACAACCATACATCTATGCTCCTAACCACCACTGTGCACCTCCTGTTTCCACTGATGGCAGCCCTCTGTTTTCTTTCATCCAGCCAACAACGGCTTCCCGCACTTCCAGTGACTCAACCCTTCCCTGTCCCGGTCTGTCACCTAGCGAAAGCCAACGAAAAGAAAGGTTTCCCTGAACCTGCCCCAGCAGTGCTGCTCTGGAGTATTTACCTTTTTCTTTCAGGATCTGTCAACACAAAAGTGTATATTTTTCTATGGTTTTTTTTTGTCTTTCTGTAGCAATATCTGTGTGACAAGCAATGTCACTCCTCTTTACCAGGCCTCACAAGCATCTTCATTCCTATGTTTGCAAAGCTCCATGAGACAGGGAAGCTGTGTCCAGGATGTCAGTTGTATGAAAGAAGGACGGACACATCAGAAGACACTTAACGTGTCTTTTCAAGCCTCTGTTATGGCAGAAGAACGAACCTGGGAGAAAGATGTCCTGGATGGGTCCTCTGAGAGCACGATCTTCCTAGGTCACTCACTGCTCATTTGCACCACTGCTCCATGACTTCTCCTCCACCGCATCACCTTTCATCTGTGCAAGACCCAGCTAACAGAGGACATCCTGAGCTGACAAGCTGCTTCTGGACCACATGGTCAAAGAGGAGCATCAGCTTTGACCTCTGTGTGTGAGGACACAAGGTGAAGTTGCAACTGGTTAGCTTGTTCTTGTGTGAAGTGTGTGTAATTAGGGAATGCAGATGTCAAATCCTGACCAACGGGGAAGTTAACAAGGCAATACCTTAAGGAAATTTCAGGATGTAACAAATAACAAAAGAACAGTCATATATATGCAGATGGCTCACCCTGATGTATGCAGGGTAATAGAAAGAAGATAGAAAAGAGATATATATATATTCAAGACCAGGCTGGATGGGGCTTTGAGCAACCTGGTCTAGTGAGTGGTATCCCTGCCCATGCCAGGGGGGATGGAACTGGATGATCTTTAAGGTCACTTCCAACCCGAAACATTCTATGATTCTGAGATTCAATGATTCTATGATTCTATCTATATATCTCTATCTATATCCTCTAGATGGAAATGGAAAAGGGGAGGGAAATACTCGTTTAACAGAATTGATGAAAACGAGCAAATTTAACAGTAGAACAGTATAATAAATACGAAATAAAGATATAAATTTAACAAAGCCAGAGACAACGGGGAAGATGCAAACAAAGGAGCACTGTTCATACAGGAGGGCTTGGAGATTATAATGGGAAAACTTCAGAGGAGAAAAGGGGAAAAAAGGGAATATAGCGTGCTGTGAAGCAAATCATGGGAACAGGGCTGTTCAGCAGTCCCTGTGCAGCAGAAACTCTGCACCTGATCAGTGCAACTTGGAGCAGAGCAATAAACTCACTATTTCCACTGTGTTCCTGCCTGACATTTCTGTGGTTAGGAGAGAACCAGAGTGTTTTAACCTGCCATCAGCAAGGGAATACTGGGAGCTGTCTTTTGCCATGGGTAGCGAAACACTTGGTGCATTTTTCCCCTAATAACATTACCTCTTCCTCTCCTTGAACAGCATGAAGACCTAGGATGGCTGCTTTGTCACTCAGAGAGTGAGAGAGAACACTTCAGCCTGTTTATATGTTTAAAGAAAGCCGGAAGCCTGATAACTTATGAGAAAGAGACATCCTGGAATCATTAGCAGAGAGCAATTACAGTGATGGAGGACATCAGTGTAGACATGTTACCTTCTGGTCCCAATGGGCTGCACATACCACTTTGTGTCCACTGCAAAACTGCTACAGGTCCTCTTTGAGAAATCTGCCTTTTTATATTTAAATGTGGCAGTTCTTAGAGCTAGAAGCAGGTAAAAAAGACACTGTAACCAAATGCCACAGCCTTGGCAAATATTTTCTTCAGTGTGGAGAGGCCTTAGAGTCTGGAGATGAAAGAGAAGCTAAAGGAAAGTGTGCTTTTTCATCTATTGTTGCTGAAGATACGACTTTAAAAGCCCCCATAATAGTCAACATTATTAGTCATTTTTTCCATAGGGCCCTGTTAAGAAATCTTCTGCAATGTGTTTGCTATAGAATTTGTGAATAGACTGTATTATTTTGGAAACAGATGGATTTCCAAGTCCCAAGATGGGATTGAGTGAGTCTTTGCTGCCCTACCCAATGGTGCAATCAGTTCTTATAGCTCTGGAGTTGGAGAACTCCATTCCTTTTCCCTTTCATAAATCCAGGTGCCCAAGTAGTCTGTCTGAAGCAGTTGTGCCTATCAGCTCCAGCCATGGGACTTAATTGTCCAGCAGGACTTAATTGTGTGACTATGCAATACTAAATCATGGCCCTTGCCTAAGGACCTTATAATGACAAAGACCTTACTGGTACGGTCTAATTAGAGATTCACAGAGAGAGACAGATCCACAGGCTATGGGCTCAGTACAGCTCTCACCTATTCACAGTCAAGATAAGATAAATAATTTAAAACTTCATAAAGATTATGTATTAATTTGATATATCAGACTCCAAATTTACCACATATTCTTCTACTTTCGTTCGTGGTGGAAAAAAAAATCCTAGATCCAAAGATGTCTATTGACTTCATGATGTACTGTAACCATCCAAATTTTGCAACTTCTGCCTGTCTCCATGGATTGCATATATAATGTCTGTGTAAATCAATGTTTGTACTACAGAAACATCAAGGTTGCAGTATGCTAGACATGTCATCCTGGATGTATTCCACATTCAACCAAGATATGTGTGTTTGGAGTACAATCACCACAGACTCTCTCTCTAGGCTTTGGAGAAAAACAGGTAGCTCCTGAAGATGGTTCAGCCCTTTGGAGGTCTGACTTACTCCCTGACTGACTTTCTCCAATAACCAGAAAGAGTCTTGACTGTGTAAGGTCCTAATTTAGACATGTCATTTTAGTGCCTACAGCCAAATGGATGACTCTGGGCTTTTATGTATGAGCAGTAAGAGAAAGCCCTGCCATGGAGAAGACTGTTCTTAATAGGCAAGGCAAGAAAGAGGCTGGGTTTAATAAAAGAGTTAGTGTTTGCATCGAGCAGAACTGGACTCAGTGGCCACTCGTGTCAGCTCCTTTTGGCTTCGAGCTATTTGGATCACTGGTATGTTTTCATCACAGAAGTGAAGGGAGGCCCAGAGAGATTAAACCACTTGCCTACATTCATGTGGGGAGTCTGTGGACAAACTGAAAAATGAGAACAGATCTCCTGGGGCTTTGTCTAATGGCTTAACCACGAGATTCTCATTCCTTCCATGCTGTGACTGCTCTCCTTCCAGCTGTCTTGCACACTCAGGGTCGAGGAGGGTTGAATACATTTGGACAGCATACGGCACAAGCTGAATCCTTGCCATGTTTTTAGCCTAAACTTGTAATGTCTTCTTTTGAAGTTTTAAATGAAGTGGAGCTAATATGTCTTTGCTTTTAAAAGTCAGTTTGGTTTTAGTCTTCTCTGTGATGCTGGTCTTCCTGGTTCCGATCAGATGGTGGTGCGGAAATTATGACAATCTTCAGCACTACACTTGTAGGATATCCAGTCAGACTAGAACAAAACATCGTATTTCTTTTTTCATCCTTCTCTCTATCTTTCAGGTTTCCTCCTTCCTTTCTTTCTTTCTTTCTTTCTTTCTTTCTTTCTTTCTTTCTTTCTTTCTTTCTTTCTTTCCTTCTTTCTTTCTACCTACCTACCTACCTATCTCTTTGATAAGTAAGTCCATAACTTTCATATCTGAGGATATTCATCTTCCAAATACTAGTCTCTTCCAGTCTGCACCAAGCTGAGCGGTACGGTTGACATGCCTGAGGGATGGGATGCCATCCAGAGTGACATGGATAAGCTGAAGAAGTGGGCCCATGAGAACCTCATGAGGTTCAAGAAGGCCAAGAGCAGGGTCCTGGACCTGGGTCAGGGCAAACCCCAGTATTAATACAGGCTGGGGGATAAAGGGATTGAGAGCAGCCCTGCCGAGAAGGACTTGGGGGTACTGGTGGGGAAGAGCTGGACAGGAGCTGGCAATGTGCGCTCGTAGATAAGACAGCCAACTGGATCCTGGGCTGTATCAAAAGAAGCATGGCCAGCAGGTCCATGTGAGATTGCTCTTGTGAGATCCCACTGGGAATGTTACATTCAGCTTTGGGGCCCCCAACATAAGGACGGGGACTTGTTGGAGTGAGTCCAGAGGGGGCCATGAAGATGATCAGAGGGCTGGAGCACCTCTGCTGTGAAGGCAGGCTGAGAGAGTTGACAGCCTGGAGAAGAGAAGGCTCCAGGGAGACTTTATAGATTGTTGATCAGGGACTGTAGCGATAGGATGAGGGTTAATGGCTTTAAACTGAAAGAGGGGAGATTTAGATTAGTTATTAAGAAGAAATTCTTTCCTGTGAGGGCGGTGAGCCCCTGGCCCAGGGTGCCCAGAGAAGCTGTGGCTGCCCCATCCCTGGAGGGTTCAAGGCCAGGCTGGATGGGGCTTTGAGCAACCTGGTCTAGTGGGAGGTGTCCCTGCCCAGGGCAGGGGGGTTGGAACTAGATGATCTTTAAGGTCCCTTCCAACCCAAACCATTTTATGATTCTATTAACCAGCAATGTGCCATTATGGCAGAGAAGGCCAACAGCATCACGGTCTGCATTAGGCGGGGTGTTGCCAGCCAGGCGAGGGAGTTGATCTTTCCCTTCTGCTCAGCGCTGGTGAGACACATCTCACCAGATGGTCCAGTGTTGGGCTCCTCAGTATAAGAGACACAGGGACCTACTGGAGTAAATCCAGTGAAGGGTCAGAAAGTTTGTTTAAGGGACCTGAACATATCTCCTATGAGGAAAGGCTCAGAGAGCCATGACTGTTCAGACTGGAGAAAAGAAGGCCCAGGGGTACATTACGCATTTGTAGAATTGCCTGATGGGGGGAGTGAAGAAGAATGAGACAGACTCTTCTCAGTGGTGCCCAGTGACAGGGCAAGAAGCAATGTGAACAAAAAATTAAATACTGAATATTCTGCTTCAACAGAGGAAAAATTTCTTTACTGTGAGGTAGACAAAAATTGGAAGTGGTTGCCCAGAGAATTTATGGAGTCTCCATCTCTGGAGAAATTCAAAACCCAGCTGGACATGACTCTGGGCACACTGCTTTTGATGACCCTGCTCTGAGCCAGGGTGTTGGACTAGATGATCAAGAAATTCAAGACCAAAACATGTTGGCCAGTCAGCTGATTGCAACATTACAGATGCACTATCAACCCCCTATTTTCCTAATGAAGCCTCATGGACCAAAGGTACTGCTGTTGGGATTTGCAATGGTAGGACTGTATCTGTGCTGAGTCAAAGCGGGGAATCTGCTCAGGCAGCTGGGGCAGCTTGCCCAAAATGCAGATGCTCTTGACTTCTGTCTCCTTTCCTCATAACTCTCCAACCTGGTGGGGCTTCTTCCTATGACAGGACTGTCCTAACTTTGGTCTCCCAGCAAAATGAAAGTCCCTTTTCCCCATATTTTCAAGCAATTCTGGTACAGTAGCTCTAAATGAAAGGACATTAAGGTGGAAGGTAATTTCAGCTTTGCTGTCCTACCCTGATCTGGAGTTTCAAAATGATACTTTGGCTTAGCAGTGGACTGCGGCGGTGAGTCCAATGAAGAATAAAGAAGGCCTTGAGAAAAGACAGTGGCATGATTATGCTTCAGCTAAGTCCAGTATTAATTTCCTCAAAGTAGATGTCCTAATTTGCAAATTACTGTTCTGTGATAGAGATCCTATGTCCCAGATGTAGTTAAAATATAAACAAGTCTTTTGGGATCAGGTGGGAGCTTTTTAAAAGTAACAAACCACATATGCTTCTTTTCTTGCATTCATAGTTTGGGTTGAACTCCTCTGGTTTTGGTTTGTACTAAAAGCCTTTGCCTTTCCAAAAGAAGAGACTCACACAGTGTCCGAGCTGTTTTTTTTTATTTTTGTATTTTTTTTCCTATAACTGGAAGGAACATTGCCTTATGTTTGGGTGGTCAAATATAGTTTGTGCACCTTGGAAGCAACCAATGGTTGTTATTTTTTCGTCTATCTTTCATAATAGCTGAAATCTCCCAAGAACTCCCCTAGTGCTGAATTCACTGGCTGTCTGGAATTTAATTGTGGGGTCAACATGGAACATTCTTCCTGGAAAAAGAGATGATGAGGTGGAGTAGTAAAGACGGTTAACCAGAAAAGCAAACAAAATCAGCCATAGACATTTATTAGCATTTAAAATAGAGTCTTGTCAAGTAATATGTGTGTGTGAGCGTATGTGTTAAGGGAGGAGGGTATTTCATAACTGGGTGTTGGAGGAAGGGAATAACAGCCATTCAGGTTGGGCAAAGAAGGCCAAGACTTACCCTGTAATTATCATAATGAGAGAATTCGGAGCAGGAGACTTGGGATCTGAGGTAAACTCAATGTGACAGACTGCCAAGGAAACAGAGTGGCTACATTAAGTACAGCTTAGCATGGCTAAGGCAGCCTTTATCTAGTGGAAAGAAATTTAGGTTACATTGTGTGAAAAAACTTGTTCTACTTTCTCTTCCCACAAGCATTGACAACAATACTACGGCCATTAATAGATCTCTATCTGTATCTATCTATTTCTCTATATTATCTCTTGGCAAGGAAATGACTGCTAAAATCCATGTACATAGAAATAGTCACACACCAGGAAACTGCATTTTTCTACAAAACAGAACATTTAATCAAAAATTAAATTTTGCATTGGACAAAACGGTAATGTTGGAAAATTTCAGCTAAATGAGAGCTTTGATAACTTTTTTTTGGTGGTTGTGCTTGTTTTCAGAACCAGATCTCCATGCCATTTTGACTCACTTGGACTTCTGCAGTGCAAGAAGACGTGAAGTTGGGGCGATCAGGAAACTCTGCCACAATTTTGATTCAACCTGTATCTTCTATGAAGTTGGTAAGGTGTAACTAAGGAGAAGACACCAAGTACTGAAGCGCTGAGAAGCAGAGGGGCAGGCAGAGAGCTGAGCTGGAGATGGGAGACAAAGTAAGGCTAAGTGTCTGCTTACCCCTAGAAAGACTATCCAAGCAGCCGGGGAAAAGATAATTTTCACATGTGCGTTCAGGAGGGATTTTAAGAATGTGATGTCATAAAAGTCAGGTGTAATGCCCCTCTCTCTCAGACAAAGTTATTGTAGAGAGAGGCCTGAGACTGGACCATGTCTTATGAAGAAAGACCCATATTTGTGATCTCTGAGCATGGAGAGCTGACATTAATGACAGTGATTTGGGGTGACTCTGCTTTAGCTCTGCTTGAATTATACTACAAGAAATCTGATTTTGAAAAAGCCAAAGCTCTGCAGTACTAAAAGCTATTTAAGACTGGGCTCCAAAAACTGAGTTCCTCCCTCCAAATCACCCATTCTTTTGGAAATGCTTTCCTTCCCTGCCCCAAATCGAAATCTTTGCAGAAGCCAGACCAGGCTCTGATCTTACTTCAAGCATAAAAAATCTTGAATTTTAAAGCCAGATTTATGCCCCACATCTCAGTGCAGTTATTCTCTTGCAAATCTGTCACAGACGGGAAACTTTCTGTCTGTCCCTGTCGCCTTTTATTGTTAATACGCTTCTGTGCTCATTTGTTCTTTCAGAGCCAAAGGATCAAAGCATGAAGAGCTAGTCTCCACAGATTGCACCAAACCAAGGGATAAATATGTTTTCTTTTTAATTTTCCAGCATTACAGTATTGAAAGCCAGCCTTAACTGTTGTCCAGCAAGATTGACTTTTTATTGTGCTTGTCTAAACTCGTTAATGAGAACATTGCTCTTAAAATTTAGTCTAAGAAAACACTAAAATGAGCAACGCTCCACTTCCTCTCTCAGTCCATCCCTTTTATCCAACTTCTTTAGTCTTTTCTTTCCAGCCCTTTGCCTTCTCCTTGGTCTATTCCTACTGCCTCTATGTGTCAAACTCATTGATTGCTCACTGTAATTCACGAGTTGATAAGTCTGGGAGAGTAAGAACCAAACAGTGCACCTTTATTAGCACATTTCTACAAGGTATTAACACGTGGTGAGTTGCCAGGGAATTGGAGGGTGGAAAGTGGCCCTTTGGTTGACAAAACCTGGTCTATTCTTTTTCATTTCCTTGCTGCTGAGTAGCTTCCACTGAGGAGCCAGCACCAAGTCCCGAGGGGATTTCATGGAAATTGTTATTAATCATCCTCCTGTTTCTCTGTTCAACCTTCCAGCATACTGTTTCCTCTTTCTTAGCTTCCTCTAACTTTGATGGCAGCTTCCCAGGAGCAATAAATTCAGGAGTCTGTGTATCATTGAACAGAAGTGTCCACTAGCACTCACAGAAGACTTTCTGCCCGCAGACGAGGACAGGATGACCCGGGTGGCATGCAGACCCATACTTACCCTATGCAATGGCTGTCAAAGACCTTTCAGACTCTTCTCATCAGGCAGCACTTCATTTTTTCTCCCTCCAACTGTGTAACTTATGATGTCTTGATTTTTCGTATATTTATGACACACTTCCCCGTGTTTTACTCACCTTTTGGGATAGAAAATGCTGGGAATCCCTTCTACACACAGCTGCTGAATATACTCTATAGCCACCTTTGTGTGTCACATATGTATTTAAATTCTAGGGATTCTTTTCACCTTTTAAGCTGAAATAGAGCCACAAAAGCGCTGTTGCTTTTCTTTTCCACTGTACATCTACACAGACATTTTCACACTTTGTAGCTTCATTTAATTTGATCTCCCTTACATCTCTTTTGGCATGGGCAATTCCCAGCTCTCTTTTTCACTAATAATCATTTTGGATTGCTGCTGGCTGCCCATACTCCTTACCTCTTTTGGCCCCTTTCCACAAATCCTCTGTCCTCATGGATATTCTTGGCACTTCCCGCTTGAGTAAGATCTGTGAATTTCATTCATGCTTGTGTTCCTTTCTCTGCCAGATCATGAATGAGGATGTTAACTAACACTGATCCATGTGGATATTCGACTAAACTGCTTCCCCGCAATGCCATGTAATATTAGGCATGATTCACTGCCCTCTGTTCTTTGTTTTCAGCATTTCAGTTAATGATCGGGCTATGCATCTGCTCACAGAGAGGCTGATTTTAATTTATGTGGCAAGAATGACTTCATGAGACATAGTCTTACATGCTGTATAGACCAGATATTTTATATCTACTGTAATCACTTTAATCTGGTTATTCTATTATTAAAAAAAAAAAAAAAAAATCGAGTCCACATGTATCTGAACTTAATCTACCCATTTATACTCATGGAAAGTAAACAAAAAGCACAAGTAACTCAAATCAGTAGCTCCCCACACACCTCTCACTGCAAAGAATAGGAGATTTAGACTTTTATTAACATTATAGCTCAAGGTTGCCTTAGCAGCTAGGGCAGCAGTCTATATGGAAAGGGGGTTGCTTTTCCATCACAGTATTCAGCAGGGCCTCTGCACCTGACTAAGGTAAACTAGTCAAGTAACCCCCTTTTTAAACTCTTCCCCAGTAAATAAATCTGATTTTCAAAATAGGACCAAATTCAGCCCAAGCACATTTTTGTGAGTGGAAAGAATTAAGAAGAGAGATCAGTAAATACATAGCAGAAAGTACAGGTTCTGTGGGAAAAAGAGAACTTGAATAGTTTCTTATGGAGCTAGCATGACCAAACTGTTTTGCTTTTTAAATGGAAACCATTTCTTTCTTGTGTGTCCACATTTCTGCCTCTTATTCTAAGTGCCCAGCTGCCTGCTCACTGTGTCAGTGCCTGAATTTGGTTAGGTACCTGCTGCTTTTATAAAGTTGTGCCTTATTATTTCCTGTGCTCCAGAGCACAGATTTTTGCTCCAGCAAAATCTCTGGAGTTATCTTGAAATTTCTTCTGATTTTTTAAGTTATTAAAAAACTTTGGGGTTTTTTGGGCCTAAAATGTCTCCTATTGGTGAAGTCTACAAGGTCTCCCTTGTTATAAGCAAAGGCAACATCTACCCTCAAAATACAAGACCATTCAGCGAAGAAGTTCTAGGAAAACTGGCATCTCCACCTCCCTTGTATGTCACTGCTGCTTCCCCCAAACCAAGCAGTGATGGGATGATCAGCTGGATGCTGTCCTCCATCTGTCATGTCACCACATCTTTTGCCAACTAAGCTTCAAGGGAACAGTCTTTAAAAATGGAGATCAAATAAGAAGCAGGAAGAGTGAATAAAAAGCTTCATTTTCTGATCCCAGGCCAGTGGAAAAGATGTCGGTTAATTTATGAATGAATCAGTTTTGTGCTGGAAGCCATTTACAAGGCATGTGGTTTTGGTCTCTTGCTTCATGCTAGTCAAAGCAAAGTCACCTATTGATGTCAAGCTGCATCTTGGCCACCACTGTTATGCTAACCCTAATGTTAATCCAGGCCCTCAGCACAAATGATTCACAAGTTTCATTAGAGCAAAAGGTCTGCGGAAACCTCCAGACAATTCCTCTGGAGAGCTGAGAGTGTATTTAGATTCAATAGACATCTGTATTTGGATTCAAATTACATTCTTAGCTACATTTCTCCTCCCACTGCTTTTAAATCTCTAGCAAGAAAGGCTCCATTCCCTAACAGCCAAGAGGAAGATTTACAAGCCAGATGGTGACACTTAAAATAAATAATGAAAACTGATGCAAGTTAATTTTTCCTCACTTTCAGTGTGAAAACATCACTATCCCTTCCTCCTCCTATCTCCACCTCAAGATGACTGAGTACTTACTCTCACTAAATCCTTCTGCACTAAACACCCTTTCCTAGCAGTGCTAGAGACACTGGAAGATACACCTTCTGTTATTAGCAAGCAAAACTATGTATTTGTAGAAATATTAAATGGAATGGATAGAAAATTTCTCCCTGCTGTTCCCCCTGAAGTAAATTTCTGGCTTTCATTTAAAAAAGAATGTAAAAATGCAGGGGGAAAAAAAAAAAAAAAAGAAAAAAAAAAGGGATTTAAAAAAAAAAGGGGATTAAAAAAAAATCTCTGGCTTTTGGCGGCCAACAGTTTGCATTTTCAGTTTATAGCCAATGGATGTTGGCAACTGAAATCCAAAAAATACTAGTCGCTTTGAACAAAATAAACAGTAAGCCAGCAAATCACTGAAAATAATCTTTTTCTCAAAATACACCTTTTTCTATTCAAAAGCGGCTTAGGATAAAATGCTTCATTTTGCAACCACAAAATGTTTAGACTAAAAAATAATAGAAGACCTTTGTTTCTGGCTACCATACTTTGCTTGCTTGAGAGCATCGGGACACATCTGGGACTGGAGAGCTCTGCGTGGGACCAGGGCTGAACACTGTATTCGCTGTATACACAGTGTTTTGGTTTGCAGTAGAAGTGCACTTTGGTACTGAACCCCAAAGTCGCCTCATTAATTGTCCATTGGTTCATTTAGCACGATGGGTTGGAGTGTGCAATCTGCAGTCCTTTGGGAAGAAATCAAAGGGGCAGCTCAACTGCAAGTGCCCAACATATGCTCCCTAAGACTCGTGGTGACAAGTAGAGAAGCCTAAAGAGAGGTACGATTGCTGGCTTCAACTACCTAATAGGAGTGAGGGGAAGATGTAGACGGACTCTTCTTGAGGGTGCGCAGTGATAGGGGTAAAGGCAACAGATTCCAGTTGAAAGCAGGAAAATGTCCTTTACATACTGTGAAAGAAATAATTCATTCTAAGGATGGTCAGTGTCCCGGTTTGAGGTAGAACAGAACCAATTTTCTGTTCATTAATTTTTCAGTTAAGCATCTTCTAAATGACTGAAATTAATGGCATATTTTTCAGACACTGTCTCCTTCCAGAGTGATAAGATCTGATTGTTTATACTTTGTACCAGGGAACGGTATTCAGAGAGGCTTTGCTTATACTTATTGCTCTAGCAACCAAAGACAGCTAACTTAGTTATTTGCCCTGTTGGAGGGTCAGGAGTGGAAAAGCGTAGAAGGGTTGCACCTGTGGGGAGGAGAGGACAGGACAGGGGACCCCAAACTGACCAGCTGGGTTTTCCATCCCATCTGCCTCATGCTCAGTATAAAAACTGAGGGATCAAAGGGACAGCTTTCTTTGTTCAATGGCCGGTTCCTCAGTCCGAGGAACACTATGTCTGGTTGTCTGCCTTTGATCCCGATATGTGCGTCCTGAATCCAGATCCAGAATCCAGCTCCCGTCCATTGCTGGGTCCAGTCTGGGATTTTGCCTGTGCCTGCCGGTGATGTGATCGTCATCCTGGGAGCTCGATACAGTTTTCTATATAACATATATATTTAATTATTTTTAATTAATATTATTATATTTTCTTTTTATTATTATTTCATTAAAGTAGTTTTGTTTGTTTTTTCAACCTATAAGTCTCTCTCCCTTATTCTTCTCTGCCTTCTCTTCTGGGAAGGGAGAGAGATGTTAAAGAGAGCATCTGTTCTTTGTTTAATGGCCAGCCCAGTTAAGCTACAACAGTCAGATACTGGAAGACAGACCAAGCGGGGTTAGGGAATCTCCATCCCTGGACATAGTCAAAACTTAACTAGACCAAGTTCAGCAACCTGATCTAAGCTGATTCTTCTATGAGTGGGGAATTTATACCTGACAACTTCCAGACATCTCCTCCATCTGAAAATATTCAGTGACAAGTGTCTGAACACATTATTAATCCTTAAGCCAGCTTCATACTACATGAGTGGTGGTTACGTTTAGTCCAGACACCAAACTAAATTGAGTCTGAAAAAAAATCCTCAAGCCACGTATAATGGATTTAGAGGGACCAGGCCATTACCTTCTTTGATGAACTGATCTCTTTTATTACACCAAGTAAAGAGTTATGGTAATATATAAAGAGATCCAATTTTTCAGCTACAGCAAATTTGTCTGTGTCTGGTATAAAATTGTCCAAAACCACCAAAGGCAAGGTTTCTGTAAACTGCTTGATAATCCTTTATGGTAGATTAAATTCAGGTATGGTTTACTTTGCAGTTTGTTCTCGACAAAACTGTATCTGGCAGTAAGGCATAGCTTGGCATCTCTGTGCTATCACAGTGGAGATGTTTCAGGTATTTAAACCCTCTAGAGTGAAACAAACTCATTGGCATTTGGTTTGTGCACATGAATGATTTGATGTGGCAGTTAGCAATGGCAGAGTCCCTTGTGCAGAAGAGGTTGGCTGCCACCCTGCATTGGTGCGTGGATGCTTCCTTGAAGCTGCTATCATTTCTGAATGTCACTGCGGTCAAAGAACAGTCGCACTGAACTGTTCTGTCAGACTGAATACTCAGCATGGAAACCTTTCCATGGATTACCAAAGAAAAAAACCAAAACATAAACAGAACCTCCCAAAAGGCGTTCCTAGCTCAATATGGAGAAGATAGAATAAGCTTTTCTGTAACGCTCCCGTTTGAGGACAAATGCTTCAGTAAATCTATTAAGTGTAAAGCATTGTTGGATCATGTCCTTCAATCCTGTTGTTTCTTAGAGAATCACAGAATCATAGAACATTTTGGGTTGGAAGAGACCATTAAAGGTCATCTCTTGGTTAGGCTAGCATTGCACCTATGCCATAAATCAACAAATAATACCCCCTTGACACTCAGAAAGACACAACTTATTATCTGCAGAAAGCAAAGATGACTGATGGATTTAGATTGTTCTTCATATTATTTTTGTATCAGTGATGTTTCTCACAGTTTGTTTTATTAGTCCTTTAATAGGTATCTCATCTTGGGAGATTAATAACAATCAACCTCAACTTTAGGGGTCTAGTACTGAAATTCTACTTCATTTTTTCTTATCCTGATTCTACTCCATTACTCATTTATATCATTTTTATAAAACCTTCTTCCAAATTAGACACAGGTAAATAATAGTTTATTTTTTTGGCTTGAATCATGAACTAAAACTTCAGCAGGGAGCTGTGTTCAGGGTTAAAACAAAACAGAGTCTTACATGGACACTTTGGCAAAATAAAAGCAGAAGGTCAAAAAGCTGATTTGGGCCAAACTGATAACAGGTGTTTACAAGACACAGTTTGTTATCCTTTTAGCTTCTAAGAATAAAATCGTGTGTTGAGTTGACCCTGGCTGGATGCCAGACACCCACCAAAACCACTTTATCACACTGTTCCACATCTGGACAGGGGAGAGAAAATATGACGAAAGGCTCCTGGGTCAAGATAAGGACAGGGACATCACTCAGCAATTACCACCACAGGCAAAACAGACTTGACTTGGGGAGATTAGTTTAATTTATTACCAATACAATCAGGGTAGGATAATAAGAAAGAAAACAAAATTTTACAACGCCTTCCCCCCACCCCTCCCTTCTCACTGGGCTCAGCTTCACTCCTGATTTCTCTACTTCCTCCCTCTGAACTGTGCAGAGGGATGGGGAATGAGGGTTGTGGTCAGTTCAACTCACATTGTATCTGCCACTCCTTCCTCCTCAGCGGGAGGACTCCTCACACTTTTCCCCTGCTCCAGCGTGGTGTCCCTCCCAGGGGAGACAGTCCTCCATGAACCTCTCCAACGTGACTCCTTCCCATGGACTGCCATTCTTCACAAACTTCTCCAGTGTGGGTTCCTTCCATGGGGTGCAGTCCTTCAGGAACAGACTGCTCCAGTGTGGGTCCCCCACAGGGTCACAAGGCCTGCCAGCAAACCCGCTCCAGCATGGGGTCCTCTCTCCATGGGGACAAAGGTCCTACTAGGAGCCTGATCCAGTGTAGGCTCTCTACGGGGTCACAACCTCTTTCAGGCATCCACCTGCCCCAGTGTGGGGTCCTCCACAGACTGCAGATGAATATCTGCTCCACCGTGGCCCTCCATAGGCTGCAGGGGGACAGCTTGCTTCACCATTGTCTTCACCATGAGCTGCAGGGGAATCTCTACACTGGCTCCTGGAGCACCTCCTCATCCTCCTCCTCCTTCTCCTCCTTCACTGACCTGAGTGTCTTGTTGCGCTCCCAAATTCTCACTCCTGTCTCCTGCTTCAATTGCTGTTGCATGGGGTTTTTTTCCCCTTCTTAAAAATGTTATCCCAGAGGCTCTACCACCATCGCTGATGGGCTCGTCCTTGGCCAGCAGTAGGTGTGTCTTGGAGCCAGCTAGTATTGGCTCTATCGGACATGGGGGAAGCTTCTAGCAGCTTCTTACAGAAGCCACCTCTGTAGCACCGTCTGTGTCCCCCCCAAAAACCTTGCCATGCAAACCCAATACGACTCTTTATAAAAAAAATCTATTTTAAACAGAAACATCAAAAGTGCCACTTCAAAAAATGTCAAAATTGAAAGCTCCAACCAAAATGCCAATTGACTGAATTATAATAAAACAACGCACCTATACCTAAATTACTTCTATCCATCCACTAGCCTTTCCCTAACACTTAGATAATGTAACTTCTTTAGCTATTGGTTACGATATTGTAACTATTGTACCTTCTTTCTTCCTGTTTTTAGGTCTTTAGATTGAAATCTCCACAGCAGAGAAAAAAAGTGAAACATGGATTTGCTGATAACTTTTTGAGAGAATTGAGGTTCACCTCTCTCCCCAGAACCCCTGTTTTCCCCCACTTTCCCTTCCTCTCCCATCAAATTCCTGGCTCTCTATGGTCTGCAGGGTCCAATTTGCTGACGATGCCTAATCTTTCTGCCTCACCATCATAATTTCATCTCTGGCTGTCAAACGCAGGCTACACAGAGAAATAAAACCCAGCCTTTTCCCTTTCACTCAGCGGGGAGCTCCATAAAGATTCCCTCATTAGCAAACACATAGCTGCCAGCGATGCTCTTTAATAGCTCCCTTTCCCTGAGATGCTTTATGGCTACAAATGAAGACTGATGACAGGCCAAAATATCCCCACTAAATAACTTACACAAATGAAATACCTTATTTGTCTGACCATTCCCCACCAATAAAGAGACCACAGGCATGCCTATGCCATCTCTCTGATAATTGCACCCTGGCTGTAATTACCTGTGCATCTAAATGTAAATGACCGCAATGACAAGCATACCTATTGCCCACAGAACATGTTTACAAGAGAAGGAAAGGACACATCTGCTTCAAGCTGTTGTGTTGGTGAGATGTTCTTGTAAGGTTTAATCAAGTCATTCAGGAGTCTCAAGAGACTAGTGAAACTGTTTGCTGTGGAATGACATCACGGGGTGAATTTTTGGAATTCAGTTTCCATGGCAACAGATAACATTGAAGGGCAAAGCTATATGATGGTGTCAATCCAAGAAAGTCTATGAAGGTATATAGAATCATCAAATATCTCAAACTGGAAGGGTCCCATAAGGATCATCAAGTCCAACTCCCTGCTCCTCACAGGACTACCTAAAACTAAACCATATGACTAAAAGCATCATCCTTTCAATAAGCAATGTACTCTTTAGGATCTTCTGCAGAGAATTTTGATGAGAAATTCCTTGTGGTGTTCAGCCAAAATGCTGGCTCCTTGAACTCCAGAATAACATAATGAGCAAAATATTTCCCACCTGCTACATACCCAAC
>VXBH01005514.1:204618-229052 GCA_013400035.1 Rynchops niger
AGATCAACCTAATGAAACTGAGTTCAAGCTGTATTTAAGCTTTTAATTGCCATTTTTAATGAGAATGGGAAATTTTACAGGGAACAGGTTATCATAATATTTCAAAGATAGGGAAGTTGGAATAAAGGAAGTGACTTAATCAAGGAAAACCATGAATGAAATCCAGGGTTTTCAAGCCTTTAGGGAAAGTTTTCCTTTCACAGACTACCCTGCCTTTTTTTTACCACAGCTGCCACCCTATTTCCTCCTCAGACACTGAACAGCTCAACAGGACTATGAAACTCAGGCCAAAGAGAGTAGTGAACCTCATGATTTGTTGCTGGCCTGAGTGGAAATCTTGTCTCTTTGCAGTTTGCTTGGAAAGGAAAAGGACTCCTTTTTGAAAACTTCATTTTGACATGCTTGCAGATTGATTGTTGCTCTAAGGATGTTATCTTGCCATGACACGTTTATGAAATAGCTCAAAGTTTTATTACCCAACTAATTTTCCAAACAGCAGTAAAAAATCCCGGTATTGTACATGTCACCTCAATTTACTCCTTTTTCTCAGACTTGCACCTCGTTAAATTTTGATTTGTGCCCAGAAGCAATCACAGGACATGAAATTGCTCCAGTGAGTCCTAAAGAATACTAAGTAGTAGTCATCATTGACTTTGCTTTCGACACACATTAGTTTCAGGGCACTGGCCTCTGGATTTGGTACAATACAACAATAATACTATCAAGAAAGATATGACTGTATGTCTCATTCCAGATCTTCATTTCATTAGAAGCTCTGCCTTCAGTAAGAACATTTCCAGATTGAGGGAACTTTGGGACAGAAGCTGCTTCTTTTTTATTTGTTTGGTTTCTTTGGAAGGGGACTTTCTTGAAAATAAATTGATTATTTAAGACTTCTAAACTTTCATTGTTAATGAGACCTTACTTCTAGGTTTCATGATGAAATCAAAGCCTTAGAGAGATGATTGTAAGTCGATGGCAAGAACATTCCTCAAGTTTGTAGGTGAATCACTTATAAATCCTCATTCAGATAATTTTGTCCTTTCAATAAGACAGAGTAGTTTCAGTAGAAGAGACTGAAAGCAGATGCCCTATTTTCTCAGATTGAGGAAAGCATCTTAGCAAGAGCTAGACTTAGCTTGGAGGCTTTTCTATGAAGCTGTTGAGATATAGGGGCTACTTCTAAGAGGCCATAAAACGCAAGCACATTGTCAATAAACTTAAACTCTCTGTGTCAGGGATTGCAACTCCACTGCAAAACGTGTTTGTGTCTATAACTAAGGAAAAGCTTACACAATGCAAAATTATGCAACCTTCTGACTGAGTACTCCAGTCACCATGGCAACTGGGGAAGTCTCAGCAATTTATTTTGAGTTCCATTTTCTTTCCATTAAAATACCCACACAGTTTATGTTTACGCACACTTCACAGCAAAGAATTATTCTTTTAAACGTCAAAAAAATTTTGCAGGACTGAACCAGAAAGCCATTTCCTGCCCAATTCCAAAAATATAAATTGTGAAGGAAGCACCCTGCCTCCTCAAAAGAAAATAAAATCATGTATTTCATTCCAGTCAATAAAAATTCACCTAAAAACATTTCTCTGACCTGCGGGCTGGATATCACTGGTTCAGGCAGATCAGTTAAGCCCATCCTATCCAGAAATCAGGGCTATTAGAAGCATTTTTTATGGCCTAGGTAGGCCTGAAACCCAGCTGCTAGTAGGGAAAAAAAAAAAAAAAAAGAAGTCCCCAAGGACAAAATATTGGAGTGACACATATCAGTTGCAGTCATGGAAAATAACAGAGTGAGGAAGAAGGTATGGTCACAAGGAGAAAAGACTCAGATTAGCACCATACCTCCAAAGCATGAACAAAACTATTATTCTTGCATTTGACAACAGATGTTTGGCTCTCATAAATTAGGACCATTCCAATGAGAAAAAGAGGGACCTTTCTTAGCTAGGGTAGACAAGTACATTTCCAGAGTGTCAGTGATTCAGGAAGAGTTCTAAATATCCTCTAATTATATGAAGCGTTCAAGAAGAAAAAGGTGATGAGAGAGGTGGGACAGTTTTCATCCAAAGACTAAACTGACAACAGCACTTCAATGTGGGGAAATATAACTGAAATGGGTTATAATAGGGATTTAAGAGATCATAAATTGTACTGAGAAGCTGGATAGGGCACGTATCGCTTTCTCCTTACATTAAAAATACAGGGTGAGGAGACATCACATCTGTGAAAATTTTTTTGTTTAAACATTTTGTTTAAAAACAAGTGAAGAACATAATTCTTTTTATATAAAGAATAATTCAGTTATTGCTTCTCTTAGCATAGGACATTGGGGAATAAAATATAATATGGTCCTAAAAAATTGATTGGAAATATTCATGGGAGAAATAGAGTTTGCCGGCTTTTAGACAGGATGGACATGACCTGCATTTGTGGAAGTCTCCAAACCCTTGATTGCTGGAGGCCCTTGGCCTTGAAAAGAGTCACATTATGCAAACACTAGACACACAGAGACTCTTTACACATCTGCTCCAGATTACTGGTAGGGGAGATAAAGATCTAAAGATAAAGGGAATCTTGGATAAGAAAATGGGATATTTTCATATGGCAGACTGATTGGTTTTGTGGACATACTGCACCAGTTTCTGCTCTTGGTGTCCCTGTTATGAATCAAGTTATTTATATGGACTTCCTGGGAAGACAGCTGCTCTGTCATTCTCAGGTGATGCAAACCGCCTTCTGCAATCTCACACTGAAAGACCTGACCCATCCAAAACTGTGCATTTCTCCCATCTCCATAAAGAATCAAGTCATGCTCAAGAGGAGAAGCTCTTCATACAATGTTCAAGACAGAGATCCACCAAGTTCTTTCTGATAACTTCACTCTGAACTAGGTCATGGCAACAAGAGAGTTTACACATCGTCCTGCATCCCAAGCAGAAAAAGATTGTTGCAAAATGTAATAATAGTGATAGTATTTCAACCTACCTTTTTTTTTTTTAACCTTATTTTAAATTTTATTATTTTCAACTGCTTTTAATTAAATGCTCAAATCCTTCCGGTAGCTTTAGAACCTACCCCCTCCCTTCCAAACACACACAAATTAAAGAATGCTTCCCCTGTACTTAATTCATTAAAAAACAGGAATACAAACTGGAGGTTTTGGATTTCTTTTTTTTTTTTTTTTTCCTTCCCCAAGCTGAGACATTCCTCATTTTATTATTTTCCCACATTTTTTAACTACTGCATAAAGGGCTTCCATCTGCAGATGCATTTGAAAAACACAGGTCACAAATTCTGGCTAGGAGTCCAGCTTGTAAAATGTTCCTTGACTTTTTAGACAGAGCAGTACAGTATAGTTATTTATATAGATCTTTTTTCTCTTCTCTATTAGGAAAAATAAAAAAAAAAAAAAAAAAGTTTTGGGCCAAAATNAAAAGTTTTGGTGCAAAATGCGTTTTGACAACTATGCTGCAACAAGTAGATCTGGCATTTCCTTCACAGAGGTCAGCTGATGCTTTTCCTTCAAAATCAGCAGTATTCTTCTGATTTACACCATCTGTGGATGGATCCTAAAGTAACACTCCGAAAAGCATGTGGAATTCATTTACGTGGGTATGAGTGTTTTGTTTGGCTTGGCAACTTTCTTTTGAAAATGTACGTGTTGGACCATCTTCAGGGCTTTCCAGAAGTGCTCAGAATGGATGAGGGTGGAAGGGGTGTAGATGTCCTTTCTGACCTTCCCCTGATCCTGGCTGGTCTGGGTACAAAGCCAATCCTACAGAATAAGCCTAAAGGCTATATTTGCCAAGAACCACTTAACCTCTGCCACACATCCTGGAGAGCTGAAATGAGGGGAACCACTCATTGTGGCTCACAGGTGGGACATGGTCCTTCTTCTCCAGGTCTCCACCAGTATTTTGTGGAGTGGAGCAGGGTGAGGTGTGAAACTAAGTTTCAAGATGGCCCAGTGATGACAGCTTTTGCTGGCTTCTTTCCCCCACAACCAGGGATTTGTGTACCCTGTGCCAGCTGAGCCCTAGCTATTACTGGATTCGAACTTCTTGTGCTACTGGCGAAACCCAAGAGCTGCCAGCTGGGTGCCAGTACTCTGATTTTTCCAAATTTCTGTGCCTCTGTCTAGGAACTTTACAATTGCCAGAGTTCAATGGGACAATTATCGCCAGGTGTACAGAACATATTACTACAGTGTGTATCATTGCAAGTTTAGGAACTGAAGGAATAGATTTTGGGATGTGGTCCTACCTACACATGGCACCTTATACAGTATCCAAGCTTTCATAGTGTCCCTTAACACTCTGAAGGGACACTATGAAGAGCAGAGCCACAGTATTGCCCCTATTTTAAAGAGAGATGAGACTTAGCAGTGGAATTTAACTGGACAAATGTAGGCATCATCCTAAAGTAGATGGCAAAAACAAGCCAGATGAACCATACTTCAAAAATGTGATTTGTCTCCATTGACTGTGGAAGCAGCCAAGTGTGACTAGTGAAGCCATAGATGTCTGCATTGCAGACATATGAAGTTGGGTGAGATGAATCCCACCCAAAGTGAGTTGGCGGAGTCACATGATGTGTCTGAGCAGAAACTGGGAAGAGGTATGCAGATCTCACACAGTCCAGCCTTATTGCTAACTCATTAGCCTGTCTTCCCCACTGCACAAGCAGAGAATAAATTACGTATGGAGAACACATTTTTGGAAAGCCCAGAAGGGAAAGCTTCACATACAAAGGGGGTGAGCAGTGCCAAGGTTTAATTTCAAGAAGAGGTCAACTTCAAATGCTGAGTGGTCTTCATTGAGCTGGCCTGCAAGTTGGCCTGATCTAACCTCACGATCAATGTTGTACGGAGATCACCTGAGAACTAGAAACACATCTGTGGTCATTCTCCACTTGTGCCATGGAAAAAGCCTTCAGCTGGCAATGATTTCTAAGTACAACTGACCTGAAACAGAACTCTTTCTCTTTTTTTTCCCCTCCTTGACACCCATGTATCTTTCCATTGGTTCCAGCATACTGAAAAATGGAATTTCTTTTCTGGTATCAATTCCAGTATAAATTTACCTGGGAGTGACCAAGGAAGCTAACAACTGCAAGATTTAATAACAGACTTAATATACAGTTGTTGGACTTTGTTTTTTGCTTTTTTTGGGGGGTGTTTTTTTTTGGGGGGGGGCGTTAATGTGTCGATATCTTATATACTTTATAACAGACCCTATGAGAGGTCCACGTTTCCATCATAAAAAGGTGGTTCTTGTGCCATGCTAACATTCTCTAGTCCTTATATAGGTTTTCATGGCAGCAATAAATGATGGAGAAAACTGTCACTCATCCTTTGCTCTTCTGTTTTGATAATAAATCCAATCTGCAGTGGTCATTTTTGTTTTGGAGAATTGTTACAGAAAACAGTGTAAGAAATTGATCTGAAGAGTAGCTGTCAGGGGACACACCAGATTTCTCATTTTCGTCTGAGGGAATTGCAGGTAACCGGGTATTTTTCATCATTAAACTTCTCTGAAATAGCATCTTCCCTTCTAAAAATGAGCACAAAACACCAGAGTGGAACACAAAGCAGCATTTCTACCTGCTCGGTTGGGAGAAAGAACAGTCTTGGAATTTTGAGTTTGAGCTAAGTGATTAAGGTTCATTTCTCAGATCTCATCGGAGCTGTGTGCATCAGAGAGAGAACACGGTATCTGAAGGGTGTGTGGGTCATCACTGATCATATTAATTGTCTAATACGGTGTGAATAAGTGGTTCTGTTTGCCTCCTAGTTGGGTGATGACCTAAACTAGCCTGTGGGATCAGCTGGGAAAGGGAGAGGAAAGGTGCAGATTTGCAGAAAGATGTAGTGTTTATAGACACCTACCTCATTTTCTCGGGAAGCCATTAAGAAATGCATTAGGAAAATGCTCATATAAGTACCCAAAAGAGCATTCAGGTCAATAGTAAGTACTTAATTCACTCTGCTACTACTTAATATTTCCTAGGTGCCCGTCTCTGCCGGAGAGGGTTTCACAGCTCCAAGTCACACGTCACCTTGCTGAAGCTGTGCCTTTGACTGCAAAGGCACACAAGATTTTCCTAGGTCTAGAAGGAGAGCAAGGAAGGAGGAGAGGACAATATGCAAGAGATTAGGACTCTCAGCAGGAATATTCTGATTCCTAGACTCCTCGCTCTGGCCTGCTCCTGCAGTTTGCATGCAAAATTTGTTGAATAATTAAATAATCATCTGGAGAATAAAAAAATGCATGAGGGCTAGTTAATCTGTGTTCTGTTGTCTGGCTTTTCTTGCACTTTTTTTTGGCATGCATCCAGGAAGCTTATTTGGAAGCGATTATGCTCAAATACTGTTTACTCTGTGACATGCTTGCTATTATCCGAATACTGAACTAAGCCTGCATAATGAAGAGTGGAGCTGAGAGTGAATTTTTAATTTAATACACACACACAAAAAAAAAAAAATATAGTCGTTAAAAATCTCATGCAGCAGGTTCAGTGTTTGCATGTCTCCAAAGTTCAACGTGCAATAACTGTTTAAGGAAGAAGGCATAGAGCAGCAGATTTTAACAAATAGTTCCAGTCCTGGTTGTGTGTCCTCCCTCTTTTTTTTTAATACAATGTTGCCATTTGGGGTCTGTATTTGAATAATCCCTCCTTACTTCTCCTTTTCCACTACAAAAAAAGGATAATTAAAAAAATCCTACTGTATTTCCATTAATAGGAGTCTAATTGCATCTCTTCCAAATTTTCTCTGATTTAGTGCTCATATTGAAAAGGAATAAATGCAATATGTAGAAGAGCACAGATGCTTATTTATTTATTTATAGATACATGTAAATATCCATGAGAGAAAGAGCCATGAGAGTAAGAGCTAGAAGTGACGTATCATAATTCCTCTGTTTTCCTCTACAGATATTTTAGTTTATGAAATAATAGTGATGACTTCAACGAAACCACAATTAAGCTCCCCAGCCAAGATCAGAGCCCAACATGCTGGGTGCTTTACAAATAAAATGTTAGAGACAACCTTTATTCCAAAGAGCAAAATTATTTGGCTGGACAATACCCAATGGAAGAAGCAGAACTAAGGTCATATCTACTTGCAGGAATGCAGACAGATTTGGGATCCCAAAACTTCTTGGCCCGTAGACAGCCCTGAAACAACTACAGAATAGCCGTTTATGGTAGGAATATCAAATACTTACACCTCTTTTACATATATGGCAAAGGTGACAGGCCTCACACACACACAGCCTTTTTCGGAGCAGAGATCAGACCCAATACACATCTCAGGCTTTGCGTCAATGGGTGTCCAGATTTCTTTACCCAAAAGAGGGGAAATTTCTAGCTCTTGAGTTCATCCATTCTGATTTTGCAATGTTACACATTTGAGAACCACCACTTCAGGATAGAAGGAATGTTTGCCTTTTGGCTCAGGGAGTAGCAGACAACTTATAAAGAAAGATAACTACATGGAGGCGGCTACATGGAGAGGTCTGCATGTGAGTTAGGAGCACAAGTTCACAATATCATCAGTGGAAAGTTGAGTTAACAGCGTTTAGAGGGTGATTCAACAAGATGAAACAGTGTGAATGAGAGTCACTTTCCTAAATTTAGAAGTCTAGGAGTATTTGAAACATCTCAGGATAGGTGCAATATGCACACAGGGCTGCTAAATGTTATACGTGAGCTAAGTGAGGACCCACACTTTCCTGCAGTGCCAGCTGGAAGGCAAATTAGATTCCCTAGGGTATCTCGTATGGACACTAGATGTCTAGATATGGTCAACTGAATACCCCTATAATTGTCTTTTTTAGGAAGAATTGCATTGCTGTCTGCACTGGGGGTTGGAACTAGATGATCTTTAAGGTCCCTTCCAACCCCACTCATTCTATTGGGATTCTGTGATTCTGTTGACTGCGTTGACTAGCCCTGCATTTGTTGCGGTGGAAGCTGGGACACCTAGCACTGACATAGACACCAAACTTAAGTCTTCATCCGTGAGCTAAATTTTATTCCAAATATCATCATTACTACTTAGATTTGGCATCATGACATGCTGGTCATTAGGAGATTAGCATCACATTAGCTTCCTCTCTCACTGAACTAATGTATTTATTTTCTTTTTTGCTTAAGCTAAGAGATACACAAGTTGGAATGTGCAGGGAGAGAAAAAGAAAAGTGGTTAAGGGAAATAGGTGCAGAATAAGGAGCAAAATGAGAAATGAGGAAAAATAAAATGCCCACAGTGAATAGTTAACCTGTGGATTCTCTGGGAAAAAGCAGTTTAATGTTAAATTAAACTGTAGAATGCTACCACAGTACGAGGCAGAAGATGACAGAGTCTACAGAGGAGAGGTGTCAAGTTAAAACAGTAAATTAAAAACAAACTGGTTTTGAAGGCCAAGTAAATCCCCATTCCTCAAGACATATAAGCTTTCCTCTGTCAAAGGATTGGGAATAGGAAAGAGCTTTTCTCCAAAATAGGCTGTTCACTAAAATTGCAGGATGCTCTTAAACTAAAAGATTTCTGGCATCATCCTCTAAAGTAGCTGATATCAGCAATTTCAAAAGAGGATAATAAACCAGAGGGCTATTTCTCTGGCCATGCATTATCCATTGCTGTTTCTAAATTACCAAACTTGGAGACGCACATAAAATTCATCCTTAATAAACAAAACTGAAGTCTCAGACCACACGTACTTGGAGTGAAATACCCATATTGCTGGTTTGGTGGGATGCAGCTGAGATTGTTCCCCCAGTACTGCTTTCTCACCAGGCTAGCTGAAGCGAGCGCTTAACAAACCAAACCATTGCACAGACTTTCCTCAAGCAATCATTTTTTTTTCTTCTCTAAAGATGAGCTGAAGTGTGTAATCATCAGCTTCCCTGCCTCAGAGCAAACTTGGAGTCTGTTGCACTAATGATAGCCTCAAATTAGTGGCTGAGAAGAAGATAATTAGACTCATGCTGCCGAAAGAAATGAGGAACAGGTTGTGTATTCAGGAGAGAATTTTGTAGGTACAGCTACAAATTAAGACCTCTGTGATGTCTGAGGAAACAGTGAGTCATTCTGTTGATTCTCACAGAAGGCTCAATTTCAGTATTGTCACTCTGGGTTTGCACCACTGTTAGCGCTGCTCTGTGCCCTTGAAGTTGTGTGTTCCTAGAGACCTGGTGTAGCACATCACAGGGAGCTGGACGGAAAGGTGGAAGCATTCAATGAAGTCTCTTTCCCTTATTCCAGCCCTTCTCAGCACCTCTATATCCTAGTAAGTATATGCAGTGGTGCATCTTAGTCACTCCCATGAAGCAGTCGTTCCCTTAAGTGCTGTTGACCAGAGTCTGCAGTTTGGAACATACTTCGGGACCAGGTGCTTAGGGGCAAAGCAGACCAAATTGCTTAATGTTCCTTATAAAAGGGTGCTGCGGTCAGGAAACTGTTGGAGGCATCTGGAGAGCACTATTCTAAAGCCACAATGAGTGTCCTGGAAGTGAAGGATGACCTACAGCCTTGGCTCCAGGGGACGTTCTGCAAGAGGGAAGAGTTTCATGCTGCACCAGAACTCTAGAAAACCTCTTTCATTCTTTACTCAACATCCCATGAAAGCTGTTCCCCTGCTGAGCGGGTGGAAGACCACTGGGGCCTCTGCTACAGTGTGTTTATACGATGGCAGTCCTATTCCCAGATTTGCACTCCAACTTTGTTCTGGAGAGTTCCCATGGATGCAGACAAGTTGCAAATTGTATCCTGAATGAGACAACAGTAGGACCAACAGCAAGAGAAGACTTGACTTAATTTTGTTCCCAGAGGATGTTACTAGATGTACAATAGAGGCTGGAGAAAAAACTTGCCACTGAGACTACCCCATGATTTAGAAAATTCAGTGACTTCCAGGTAATTCAATCATCTTCACTGAGAGCCTCAGGTAGCTTATTCTGTAACACGAGGCACTGTAGTAGCTTATACCAAAGAGATAAAGTAGCAGCACAGAAAGTTTAAGGAAGTACCATACCTAAGGAAACCTTAATAATGTTAATTTTATAGTTATTACCTAATTAGCTTTGCAGCTAAATCAAGGCATTTTTATTCTTTTAACGAATTTACAAGGTTGATGTAAGCTTAACACCCAGGTGTCCATTTCCAAATGTTCTTTCAGTTACTGCCTGGGAAAGAATTAAAGGAGATGCATTTCTGCATGCTTTCTGTATTCTCTGGTATTTTTTGCTTCTGATCTGCAAGAAAAAAGATATACAGGAATGACAACAGTGAGAGGAACAGATATATGTTCAAGTATCGGTTGAAGATTTGTCAGCGCATCTAATTTTATTTGCAGCAAGGATTTTTTGCCTATATTTAGGCAACTCCCAGTCTTCCCAGAAGGCTCCACACATCACCAAAGAGTTCATAATATTTTGAATGTCATGAAAAGATGGACAGACACATTTAAAACTAATAAGAGCAAAAACTCGTAGACGTTGCCACAGAACAAAATGTTGTAGCATTAAGAGTAATTGATTAGATGTCATTCTAGGAGAAGAATCTTGACTGTCTATGGTGGGATGCTATTCTTGGCAGTTCTTCTGTAGGCTGCTGGTATTGTCTCCAAGTGGATGTGTAAGCTTTTGTTTATCAGGAATACAAACGCTTCTCCTTGTACAGAGCCTGTTATCTTGGCACGGTGTGCCATGGTACTGGGTATGTCTGTTGGCATGAGTACGTGCCCTTTCTTTTGTCAAGGTCTCAAACATAAGTAAAAAGTTGAACTGTTTTGTTTCCCAGTACAGAATCAATTATTTTGCTGACTTAATCCAGGCTCTGTCCTCAGCATTTTGGGATGCAGCCATCAGAGCTGGAGGTCAGAAAGGGTGCTTGCTTAGTGCTGTAATAACTGTGCCATTAATAAGCTAATGTCCTTAACATTTTTCAGATTTCTGTATTATTTTTCTTGTCATCTGATCCATATTGCTCATGCTGTCCTGGTTCCTAAAGTCATTTTTCCCTTCTAAGCTAATGTCCACACCTCTAAAGTCAAGTGGCAATGGGTGAAGCCTCTTAGGTCGACAAATCATTGAGATCATGGACTCTCCTCCAAGGCAATAATGGTCCAAAGTGATCTGACCTTCTGCTTCCCATGTTCACGTTATACTGCTGGCCGGTTCATCCATCCAAGGCAAGCTGGCAGCCATAACCATTCACTTGCTGCGTTAGCTGCCAAATGCTTGGTCCGCCAGCTAGGAGCTCTTTTGCCAAGCTCCAGTTGTGATGAGTTCCCTGGCACTGATCCAAGCTGAAAATAGGTGCAGCTGGATCCGTAGGCCTCTTTTTCTTCGTATTTATTCAGTGGGGGAGGAAAGTGAGAGAGGAGGAAACGAAGCTGAGTTTTACGCAGACATTCTTACAAGTCACAGGAGAATCTCAAAAGGACTAAGGAGGAGAGTTTGACTCAGATGGAAAAACCCAAGAATCCAGATGCTTATCCAGAAGCCTTTGATCTATCAGCATGGAAAGTCTAGGTCAGGTTTTCAGGCTCTTCCGTGAAAATTTCGTTACTTTTCTAGTCCTGCCCGAAAGCCATCCATCTCCGCATACTCCTCTCTCTCAACAAAGTTCATAAACAAGGAAGGCAATGAGTAACTAAAATGTCCGAATGTTCATTAAAATTCTGGGTGTCTTTTGAGGTTTCTTCTCATTTTCTAGCTAATTATTCTGTAATTGTTACCAAGTTTATTCACAGTGGGTTTCCCATGCTGAACATATCAAGAAGAATAGTAACCATTCTAAAAACATAATGCTATTATTGAAAAAGCAAAAGACATTAATTAATGAATAGTCAGGTACAGGAAAAAGAGCAAATATCATTACTTAGATTCTGTTACGGAACAAAAAAAAAATGTGATTACTACAGAAAGGAACAAACAGCTCATTTTCATATAATCAAACTTCAATTCCTCTTGGAAAGAATGTTTACAATTAATTAAATGACACCAGCAAGTATTTTAGAGGAGTAAATTCAATGCTGAAAGGGAAAAAAGAGAGAGAATGAGAAGCAGAAAAAGAAGTCTGACAGACAATCAGACTGCTGTATCTAAAGAATTTGGGTTAGATTTTCTACTTACTGCTCCAGTCATGGTTATGCACATTTTGCAGAAATCAAGCACTGATTCCTCTGACATCTTCATCTCAGATGGTCATTCAGTCATCAAATGGACATCAGTGATGATCCAGCCAGTGAAGTCAGTGAGACCGAGGATGCAATCTGTCTCATACTGAAGTTCAGTAGTTCAAGTGAATTCAGCTAAAATTGCCTTTGCTACCAAATAAGAAGGGAGCCTGGGAAGATGAATTCAGACGCAGATATCTATACTGTAAACAGCTAAATTTGGATTAAAGAAATTACCTCCCCCCCTGCAATCATCAGAAGTTGAAGACATTATTATTATTATTATCATCTGCACCATATTACACCATAAACTGTGCATGGGATGTCTAGGAAGTGAGAGATGTGGTACTATGAGATATTATATGATCTGGTGGCATGTATTGAACTAATCAAAATTCATGAGCTGGCCAAGATGCCCATAGCTTTCACCATAAATCCATACTTCCCATCTATATGGGCTATCCCTTTTTCTTCCCTCAACTTGACCTGTACCTGATGGCAATAAAACCAGACTGAAGGCAAAATTTCAATCCATCTGATGGACATACAACGCCATCTGATAAATATTAGAGACTTTCTCAGAAAGTGGTGGCCGGTGGAGAAATCAGGATCGATCTTTCCCCTCCTACTACTCTAGGATATACTTTTCATGTCCAGCAGCAGAGAAGAGCATGGGAATGAATGTGGAAATCCTTTCTAAACTGGGCAGCTCTGTAAAGTCAAGCCATGAAGATGAGAAGGATGTGGGATATGTGGGTAAGACATCCCTGTGCAGTAGGAAAAATGTCCTTCTGGTGACCTTTTTTCCAGCCTTTGGCACTAACTCTGTCTCTCCTGATCTCGATGGAATAGAGATCTAAAGAATGTACTACTAGTCACATCACAAGAACCACTATAAAATACTAAGTTTATGCTCTTTTTGAGAGAGGTCCTTCACAAACCTACTAACAGAGAGGTTTTCTCCAGAAGAAACAGCTGACCAAAGAGACTGTACCTAATTTTATGCGTAAAGTTCTTCATAAAAGAACTAGAAATGGCATTTCCTTGCTACCGAGAAAGTGCCATGCTCATTTCATGACACTGCTCCCAAAGGTAACTAAAACTACAAAGAGAAATGTAAATCTGTGTAAGGTTAGGCCATATACCATTATCTGCCTTTTGAGACTTACATTAAAAGATTCCCATTCATGACATAAAGTAATCATATGAAAGCTTTACCTGTCAATATTTATTCTTTATCAAAGTTAAGCATTGTTTTCTCAGTGTTTTGACCTGAAGAAGAAACATACTAATAATAACTCTTCAAACTAACTCACACGTTTTAAAAATAAAAGTACTGTAATCAAAAAAAAAAAAAAAAAAGGAAAAAGGAAAAAAAAACCAACCAACCAAACAAACAATCAGACATTATTCAGATAGAAGCAGGAAAAGCTGAACTAACTCAACAAAACCTTTTGATTTAACTGGCAATAGTAGCAAAACCAAATGTCCATAAGATTGTGCTTGTTTTCTTGGATATGTTTCTACGGTAAGAAGTCAAATGGCCATTAACTGCCAAATGGCTGCCAAAGTTATTTCCGGAAGTTCAAGTTTCTCAGTGGCTCTACTGTAACATTAAAGTGTAAAGAGTTTGCCCAAAGAACCTCATCAGAGGAAGAAGGAGTGGGCTGGATCTTAAATTGCTGCACTTATAAGGTCTTTAAGAGGAAAATATGTATGAGGAGGTGGTGGAATGTGTTGAAAAATTAGTCCAGGGAGAGTGTGTTGATGACATCCAGGACTGGGAGTAACAATGAGGCCCTGTTGTAATTTGGAAACACTGTACTTCAAGCAGCAGTGAAACTAAGGATGTCTGGTTCACAGAGGCTTTTTCCTGTGCAGATCCTCTATTATTCTTCCTTACATTAGGGGAGTTATTAATAAGTTTTCTTGCCTCTGTTTGGGGAGCTTTTTCTGCAAAATCTCCAGGGAATCTGTGTCTTTGGAACTGTATCTATCAAATGCAGTTGACACTAACTATTGCTTTTAAAAAAGGTTGTGGAGGGGAAGGATGTAGAGGCAAGATGAAGAGACATGCAGACAGATAAACAGACACAACCAGAGACCACAACTGGGTGTATTTTCTTTGAAGCCAGAAAAATTTAAAATGCTGTGTGACAGATAGTTTTGCGTGAACAAGCAAATGAAACAGATGAACGGTGTAGAGAATACTCAGCACAGAGACACTACTGCAAGTGGTGAGGAAAACATGTATTATCTGTCTTAAACTTATCTGTTCTTAAACCAAAATTGCCTTGTACATTGGAGAGGACAGGGTCATCTGATGTCCTCCCCACTGTCCTACCACAAGGAGCATGTGTCACTTGCCCAAGACGTGGTGCAATATTTTTCAGGTTTTGGTTCCCTCCAAAAGCTCCATGAGTCATTAGACATTGCAGTGAGAAGTCTGGGGCAAGGTGCCGAGGAAATCTGGTGTTTCCTTGTTTGTAACAGTAGGGACCTGATTCCCCTCCAAACCATGTAGTTATGAATGTGACGACTGCTGCTTGTTCCTATTTTAGGGAAGTCAATCTGCCTTTTGTGTCTCATTTTGTCACAAAGCACCTGGCAGAAGCAGGTTGAGATGTTGTGACACTGTTGACAGCCAGAGCAAGGGGGACAGGCAGATCCTGAGGTGACACTATCCTCAAGGGTGTTCCATTCCAACAAATAAGAAGTCAGGCAAAAATGCCAGAACCTTGTGAATGAACAAAGAGCTCCTAGCCAAACTCAAACACGAGAAGGATGCATATGGAGAATGGAAGCAAGGATGGGTAACCTGGGAGGAATGTAGAAACATTGTCCGAGGACGCCCTAATGAAAGTTAAAGCCCCGTTGGAACTAAACCTGGCCAAGGATGTCAAAGGCAACAGGAAGGGGTTTTAGAAGTACACAGGTGACAAAAGGAAGACTAGGGAAAATGTGGGCCCATTGCTCAGTGTGTGTGTGGGGGAAATAGTGACACAAGACATGGAAAAGGCTGAGGTACTGAATGTCTTCTTTGACTCAGTCTTTACAAGCAAGACCAGCCTTCAGGAATTCCAGGTTACAGAGATCAAGGTGAAAGCCTGCAACAAGGGAGATGTACCTCTGGTGGAAGGGGGTCAGGTCAGGGAATACTTAAAAAGTTGGACAAAAATAAATCCATGGGCCTTGATGGGATGCATCCATGAGTGCTGAGGGAGATGGCAGATATCATCAAAAGGCTGGTCTCAGTAAACTTTGATTAATCTTGGTGACTGGGATAAATGCCTGAAGATAGACGGAAAGCAAACGTCATTCCTATCTTCAAGAACGGCAAGAAGGAAAAACGAGGGAACTACAGCAGCTAATTCTGAAAAGCGTTTGCAGGCACATTAAGGACAAGAACATCATCAGGAGTAGTCAGCAAGGCTTCACCAAGAGAAAGTCGCGTTTGACCAAACCAATAAACTTCTACAATGAAAAGACTGGCCTGGTAGATGGGATGAGAGCTGTGGATATTGTCTACCTAAAGTTCAGTTAGACCTTTGACACTGTCTTCCATGAGATCCGTCTGAATAATAAATCTGGCTGAATGGCCAGGCCCAGAGGGTGATCATCAGTGGCAAGAAGTCTACTTGGAGGCCAGAAACCAGTGGTGTACCCCAGTGGTTAGTAGCAGGTCCAATCCTGTTTAACATCTTCATTAATAATCTGAATGATGGGCCAAAATGTACCCTGAGCAAGTCTGCTGATGACACAAAATTCCAGGAAGCCAGCGGGTGGAGAAAGAAGGTATTTTGGAGGTAAAGGTAAGAGCTGTATGACTGAGACTTACCTGCAGGATGAAAGATCTCTTTACTTGTCAGCACGGGCACCATGCCCTCCAGACATAAAACAAACACAGAGTCCATGCAGCATTGATACTAAGATATTTTGTCATGTAACATAACCATTGAGAATTCATATCCCAGTATCTAATACTTGGAATGGAATAACCTGATGTCTGTTGGCCATATTCAGAGAGACTCCTCTCTGCTACATCACAAACACTACAACTCCCACACTATGGGCTGAATGTACTTCAAAGTTATGGAAAGCCCAGATGGTGCCTTCATACTTGCTAAGCCAACAAACCTTGCTGTCTTGCATTGTATAAGGGACAAAAATGTCAAAACAAAAATTAATGAATGGCTATTGCACATTTCTGGTTTTGGATTCCAGTTTTATCCCACAGTACCGAGAATCATGAGAGTTGACAGGGCTGGATAGAGTCACGGCTTAGCCCTCGATTTCATATTTGTCCTCACTACAATCTTTCATAAAATAAACTTATTGTCATTCAGAAACACCTCCTTCTTAGGCTGCAATTTCCTCAGGGGTAATTAGAAAGATGAGGAGGTGATGTTAGTCCCCAGTGCTGGGGACTACAAGCGGTGTGAGTATGGGAATGCAGGAGTGGCTCCATGACTTGATGGAAGAGTACTTTACCCTATTGCTAGCCATGGCAGCAAGGTAGTGTAAGGAGAATAGAATCACAGGGAACACTATAAACTAAGGGAGGAGAAAGGTTTTACAGTCAGCATCAGAGAAAGACTTGCAGCTACCTCAAGGAAGGATATTACAGAGACTTATCAAATGAAGATGTGACCTATTTGTACCAGCTAAGCCTTCAGCATCGAAACACAAGCCTCTGCCACTCTAAGGATCCACCTCACTGAATAACAGACATAGCAGGCTGTTATTTTTGTGCTCATAACCCACATTTTAAGAGCCTGATACATTCACATATGCCAGCAGGAAGGCTGCTAGGTTGGTCTGCCAGTCCTATTTAGGGGTGCAAAATCCCCTTCACTGATGGGACAATCATAAACAAAACAATTTCAAATGCTTCAGAAGATATTTTTTTTTTTTTCCGTAACCAATCTAAAACGGAAAAAAGCCTCACTAAGAGATTGGATCAGATTCCTCACTCAGCAAAGGAAAAACAAGATGACATCCAAACCTCTTAAGTCTTTTCACACATGGAAGGCCAGGCAGCCAAAATTCTCCTTCATCATTTCCACATTCAGCTTTCGACACACTGAGCGTTACAGAACAGCACATTTTACATAACATATATCCCTTCACCAGAGGGGAAAAAAAAAAGAAAGGAAAGTAGAGAATCACATACATATCTGCCTGTATTTTCAAGGATTCCTGTTGTTTTCTTTTTTCAATTCCTATAAAAAAATGTTTTCTATGAATGTGGGATATAGCATTGCCTTCTGCTGTCCAGTTACCTGGCCTTACCCCACATTTATGGAGGTGATGGTGAACTTACCATCACCTACTCAGAGAATGAAATTCCACTCTTTTCAGTTATTTCATTTCTATTGGCTAGCAAGTTGCAGAGTTCTGGGTATCTCAGCTCTATCCCAGATAATTTAATATTTGCATTTCAGCCGTTCAAAGCCTACTCCGTCTTCCACTTCCACATTAACATTTTTTCTGTTTTCTTCAATTTAAATGATTAGCAAAAGTTGTGTGGGATAGGGAGTGGATGTATTCATACATTCATTTGTTATTTGTATAATCAAATTATTTCCTATGAGATTGCTGCTTTGTTGTGTGTCCTACAACAGCCTGATCAGAACTGCCATCAAGTGTCATTAGCCATAGGTGACGGAGTGAGCGGAGAAGGCTTTCTGCGTGAGCATCTTATGGCAAGGGAGTTGGATCTTCTCAAAATCAGCAGGAATCCAACATGGGTTTATAAAATTTGACAATCCTGAATCTCCACACAATGGAAAATCCTCAACCAGCAACAGCAGAAAATGGGGAAAATTTGGATCAATATGAACAGAATATTGAACTGTGAGGCTAAGGCTTACTCACAGGACAGATAATGTCTAATTCCACGTGGTATATATGGGATACAGCATTTGTACACCTTCATGCATGTCTATAAACATACGCATGCACATTTATCAGCAGTGAAACACCTGCAAAAATCAACAACCAATTTCCCAGTTAATGGCATTTTAAAGGTAAAACATATTTATGATATTGGCAAGACTTTGTAACACAACTTAAATTGTTATTTAAATCTAAGAAACTTCTGGAAAATCTGGCAGTGCTAGTAAATTGGGATTTCGTGTACTTTCTGGGGTTTAAAATTCAATCACCTTTTCATGTTCTTTCCATGGATCTAAATTTCTGTTCCTTCGTAAACCCAAAGAGATTGGTAAGCTTTGAAAAGTTCAGGGCTCCTGCTCAGGTTCGCCACAGCACATTTGGAAAACTTTTACAATACATTTTGCTTCTGAGAAATCATTCTGATAAGCAGAAAGCGTGGATTCGGCAGAGCAGGATGATATTTAAAGCATAAAATAGCTAGCAGGTGTCAGAAACTTTCTGCTGCCTCTTTCATATTGCGTTGCACTGGGGTGTTGTTATCTGTGTAATTTTTGTAATTTTGCTAACTGCTATGAGTGCTGGCCATGATCTGCTAAGCAGGAAAATTCAGACAGTGCCTGGAATAGAAATAGAAGTAAGTTAACTGTAATTTCTGGGTTTGCTGTGCTACATCAAAATTAGCCCTCTGCAGAAATTTAACTGTAGCAAATCAAAGTAACTTAATTGGAGTGCTAATGACTCTGAAATCACCGCCTTAAATACCAGAGGGGTTTCTGGGTGCATTTTCAAGAAGCAGGAGACCTGTCTGCAGAAGTGTCAGAAAATGTGCCGCACAAAATATCTTCAGGAACATTTCTGAGAAAGATGGCAAAAGGTAGCCTTTGTACGCAGGTTCAATTTTACATTTACACAAATGCAAGCACAGATGTCTTCTTGTGTCTGCAGTATCTGTGCTTCAATTACAGTCAGCACAGATCCAGACAATCATAGAATCACAGAATGGTTACAGTTGGAAGGGACTTTAAAAACCATCTAGTTCCACCCCCCTGCTCTGAGCAGGGACACCTCCCACCAGCCCAGGTTGCTCAAAGCCCCGTCCAACCTGGCCTTGAACCCCTCCAGGGATGGGGCAGCCACAGCTTCTCTGGGCAACCTGGGACAGTGCCTCACCACCATCACAGTAAACAATTTCTTCCTGATATCTCAACTAATTCTCCCCTCTTGCAGTTTAAAACCATTTCCCCTAGTCCTATGGCTCCACTCCCTCATCAAGAGTCCCTCCCCATCTTTCCCGTAGGCCCCTTTTAGGTACTGGAAGGGGTTCTAAGGTCTCCCTGGAGCCTTCTCCCTGCTGAACCCCCCCAACTCNCTTGGGATTGCCCTGACCTGCGTGCAGGACCTTGCACTTGGCCTCGCTCAATTTCACAAGTTTCGCACAGGCCCACTTCTCAAGCCTGTCCAGGTCTCTCTGGATGACATCCCTTACCTCCAGTGTGTCAACCTCTGCACACAGCTGGGTGTCATCAGCAAACTTGCTAAGAGTGCATTCAGTCCCACCAACCATGTCGCCAACAGAGATGTTAAACCATACTGGTCCCAGTACTGCCCCCTGAGGAACATCACTCATCACTGGTTACCACATGGACATCGAGTGGTTGGCCACAACTCTTCGAGTGCAGCCACCCAGCCAATTCCTTATCCAATACCATGAGCAGAGCCCCGACTGATTCAGCTTATTTGCCAGTGGGCACTGAGCCCCCACAGAATCATGCATATAGGGATTTGGTAACATCAGAGGTGCACCAGGGGTTTTGGGATGTCCTGTTAAGTCTGTAGACATGACACCATTTGGGGCTGGAAGGTGGAGCACAGGTAAAACATCCCAGGGTAGCAAGTGGCACTGGACACTGATATTTAGACAAATTAATCCTGACTTTAGTGATGTCCCATCCATTAGTTGCAACGACTGCCATGTGGATGGGAAATCTTTCTGGGGGTCCTTTGCCCTACACAGTTTTAACCTGCCCTGAGAGGGCAGAGACCCATGCCATGTGGAGAGACAGCTGGAAGTCCCACAGATGTCCTAAAATAGCTGAGGACACCTTTGTTTAGGCAAATATGTTGTACCAACCCTGTCTGTGATATTGCAAGAGGAATCTTCCCTTTTGTTTGGATGAGTTTTACCATCTTGTTCACTTATACTAGTGTATTACACTGAAAACTAGCTGTAATGGATGACGGATTTCAGTGGAACACTATTTCTGTCAAGTGAAACCACAGCATCAGCCGAGCAGTTTCCAGCCTCTGACTACTAATACTAAGCACTGTTCACCAGCTTAATTCATTAGATGGGGAGCAAGGATCAAAGACACAAAAGAAGTTGCAGATTAAAAAAAAAAATAATAAAAGCTGTGGCTTTCTTTTTTCTTTTTGTTTGAGCCATCACATTTTCTGTCACTGGCGTTTCTGTATGAGCCTTGATGGTGGTATGAATTTCTAAAAATGAGAACATGCAAAGAGCACTAATCCTGAGCAAGCATGTAGGAGGGAAGGGAGTCTAAACCTGCAATTAAATGCCCAACTTTGTGCTGTCTCCTTCTGGAAACACCTGATTGACAGGTCAAAAGACTTCCTTGTAGACCATGGCTGCTTGGCAGAAAATAGCCTGATCTTCGTGAAAGGAATTACTTCACAGAGTGAGGTCTCTTGCCTTGCAGGGGGAAGGATGCAGCAGCGAAAATGTTTAAAATTATTCTGAAGAGGAGGAAAAATCCATCTCTTGCTAACAGGACAAGTATCTACCTAATTATTTCCACCTTGGCTTTCAAGTGCCTGATTCCTGTTGTTCATAATCAGCACAGGAAGGCAGGCATTGCTCTCAGTGGGAGCAGAATGGAGAAATCTTCTCACGTCTTTTGAAATATTAGGTTCATGTCTATCACTCTTGTTTTTTCAACTTGTCCAGAGAAGCGTCTTCGTAAAGCAAAAGTAGAGATGATGCCTGAGGCCCTGAAATATCTTGAAAAGCCTGGCTTTTTTGAACACCAAGCTCTTAGGAGGATCTATCCATGAAAATCTAAGTAACATCATTTCCTTTCTCAGCCTTTGAGTGTATTTCTATGAAGTGCAACACTACTTTCATAGTGAACACTTAAAATTTTTCAGTCTCGGCTTTCATGATGAAATTTAACCCCCTGTCTTCTGGACTCAAGTGCCTGAACAAGAAACTTAGACTCAATTCAATGAAATGAGCAGAAGCAGATGAACACCTGGGCTTCTAACTCCCACTTTATTTAGGAGACTAAATGCCTTCTTGGACCTTAACTTAGGTGTAATTGTTGCAGAAAATTGCTTGGCGATATGACTTTCCTGAAACTCAAAATCCGGAAGCAAATGTGAAAGGAATTAGCAACAATAAAAGCAACAAACCCCCTACCCATTTTTATTTTATTTTTTACAGATAGATTTCTGATTTCCCAAACTGATGGATGACACTGTTGTAAGCATTTAAGATAATAATTCTCTGTTATAAAGTGGGACACTTATATGCTACAGTGCTATTACTATTAAAAATAACAACTTTGAAAGCTACAAGCAATGGAAATGACTGCATGACATTTAAAAAACTCCAAGGTAAACAGATTTTGCACTTGGATGCATTAACCTTCTCAGTTTAAACTACACAGAGCTGTACTTCAATCTGACAACCACAACAGTGAAACCAAGAAGAACTGGACTCCAAAACAGATAGGAAACTGAAAACTGCAGGTTTCATCTGGGACCTGTGCTCTGAGCAAGTGTGTTGCAAAAGCTCAATGCTGTGAAACAGATCGTAGACATTTCACCACCCTAAATCCTAGGAAGTTCTGGACATTTTTCGTACATGCTCCAATCTTCATGTATCCAACAGCATTTAATAACATATTCTCTTCTAAGAGTCATTTTACAAAAATCAGCCAGTTAATATCAATGAGGTATTTCAGGTATTGAGAGATTGATCTTCCCTTTGATGCTATGGAGAGAAACAAAGAGCAATTAATCAGTCTGGTCTGTTTTGGGGTTCCGTTTCTTGAGATTGAGTGAGCCAATGTACGAGCTCACTATTTCCAGTTGGGTAAGGAACAAACTCCTCCCACCTGCTCCCACCACCCACCCACACTGCTGGCCACACCTTCATGCCTCATACCTTGAGCCAGGTTTGCATTCATCATATTCCTCCAGGACCCAGGTTAACACCCTGAAATGTCAGAAAATTGAACAATGATGGAGAAGGAGGTAATTATTGTGCCATTTTACTGCATTAAAACAGCTCTGCAAAGAGTTGAAGGAAGAAGAGAGGAGGACTACCTTGCTAAGAGTAGGACAAAGGAGGAACTGGAGGAGTGGTACATAACTCAATGGGTGGTTTTATGATGTTGGATGAGCCATTCCTTCTGCAGGCTATGAGGGTCAGCCAACAGAAGCGAGTGTCAGGCAAGTCCATACCTACAATTTTGACTGGGGTCTGAAACAAAATTGGGACCATGTGCTTGAAGATGGAATCATAACAGGAGAAGATTTTTTCTGGTATTTCCTGATTTGAAAAAGTCTGAAGTTTCTGTCGCATGAACATGGCAATATGGTCACAAGTTAGGCACTTTTTACTAAAAAGGAATTTGGCTTCTTAGTGTTCTCATCTTTCATTGCAGGTACTTGTGAAATTTCTCTCCTTGTCACTTAATACTGAAATGTATTATTTCTGCAGACTAAAGTGGTAGTGCTCTTGCAGCTCCTATTAAATCCTTAGAAGCAATTTCTAGGGAAAGAATAGATTACATCAAAGTGCAATGACAGGAGAGTTAAGGAGAAAGAAACAATTGGAATTCAACCAGCAGATGGAAATTACCACCCATTCTCTAAAAAAAAAAAAAAAAATGCTGGGCAACCTTTAAATAAGCAAGGACAGGAAAGAACATTTTGCATGCCACCAGAAAAACAGCCAGACTGCAGGGCTGCCCTGTACGTGTGTTTTCACACCCTGAACACAAGAATGTGCTGAACAAGCCCAGTTCTCTGGATGCTGGTGTGATCTGCACCCCCCAGTTCTCAGGAAGGATATGTTCTGGTATTGGCAGACCAGTGGGATGAAGTAAGGTCCCGGGTATGTCAGCCCCACCTGTTGGACTGACCATCAATCAAAGCTGCCAAAGCCTTACCAGAAGGGTGACTAATCCATGCTGGAAACATCAGAAAACTTTCCAGGCCTTGTTGTTTTGTAGTTGAAGAAGTACAGTTGTTGGTATTGTATATATTTGCTGGTTGGGATCAAACTTCTTGGAGACCTTAATGAAAACGTGCATATGTCATCACATCATCCTAAAATTGTCTCTGACTTTTCCCCATAGATTTAGAGTAAAGCAACCACCTATATCTTTTGTGTCATCCCTGCTACAACATCAATGAGTGTTGTGTGAGGCCAGACAATGGGGAGGCGTGCAGAACAAGCCAAAAATCATTACAGAGGAGTCCTCTTGTGAGGACTCTCAGCTGGGAACATGCCATATAGGCGACCACTGCAAGCTGAAGACTAGCCTGTGGAGGACAAGAAATGGACAGTGTGTCTTAGAGTGTGAAGACTGGGAAATCTGTGCTCCATCAGGTCCTCACTGCCAGCAAACCAAACAGCTTGCTGGTGTGGGCCGCAGAAGGCTGCTGAGGGATGATGGTAGACATTGTCATCTGTGGCATGCTGGCTTCACTCTGATCCTTAGCGTCACTCAGGCTGATGTGCCATACTCAGAGCTCCTCTGCCCTGGTGCAAGGAGATATCAGGCCTACAAGCTCAGCAGAGTAAAGAGAGCTTGAGGGATTAGCAGATATTTAAACCATTTTTTTTGGACACACAGGCAATATTATGACTTTGAATTCCCTTCTCTCCAGGTCCATAAAAAAGATCCACACTGCTTAATTTTGTGGGACATTCATGGAGCCAGAACTGCTTGTCTTCTCTACTTATTCTGTTCAGCTTAGAATCATAGCATCATAGAATCGTTGAGGTTGGAAGGGACCTTTAAGATCATCAAGTCCAACCATTAACCTACCCTGACAAAAGCCACTTCTAAACCATGTCCCTAAGTACCCCATCTACCCTTTTTTTAAACACCTCCAGGGATGGTGAATCCACCACCTCCCTGGGCAGCCTATTCCAATGGTTAATAACCCTTTCAGTGAAAAAATGTTTCCTAATATCCAATCTAAACCTCCCCTGACATAACTTGAACCCATTTCCTCTCGTCCTATCACCCGTCACCAAGGAGAAGAGGTCAGCCCCCACCTCTCTACAACCTCCTTTCAGG
>VXBH01005514.1:229241-274043 GCA_013400035.1 Rynchops niger
AAGCAGATCAACACGCCCGCCTAGCGAAGAGTACACCTGTCCAGGCCATGAGCAGCCAGTTTCTCCAGGAGAATGCTGTGGGAAATGGTGTCAGAAGCCTTGCAAAAATCCAGGTAGATGATATCCACAGCTTTTCCCTCATCCACTAAGCGGGTCACCTTATCATAGAAGGAGATCAGGTTTGACAGGCATGACCTGCCCTTCGCAAACCCATGCTTCCTCTCCCGAGCACCGACACCATGTGGTCTAAGACTTCTGAGGTACTAAGCCTTAAAAGAGAACATACAGGTGCAACTAAAAGGCCTTTGCTAAAATACTGAGAGAGAGAAGCTGATATCCACAGGCTTAAATTCAGGAAGAAGATTTGGAGATCCAAAGGCCATTACACTGGAATGAGGGCTGGTGAGGAACTGATATTCTCCTACACCACTTTATAGCTTTAGTGAAATAATTTTCCTCTGCTGCCTCAGTTTTCATAGTTTGCTTCCCCTGTCTTCTTCAAAGAGCTTTAGAGAAACAGCTTCATCTCAGAGCAAGACCTCCAGGCACTCTTGGAAGTGTATTCTCAAAATGACTCTGAGCTGGATGATGAGATAAAAGTGTAGGCAATCAATGAAACATCAGTTTCACTGGGGGGAGGAGGGCCAGAGGGGGAGGAGGAGGGCCAGAGGGCCCTCTTCCCACTTCTGCCCCTGCTGACAGTTTAAGATGAGACTTCAGTCAAGTTCTTCAGCCCCATTGTGCTTCTGCTCCCTGTTTGATAACCCTGCTGTATCTTAGGGTATGGAGGAAAAGACGGAAAATTATGCAACACTGGGACATGGTGAAGAGAAGGCTCAGAGGCAATTAGAAGAAAATATTTGACAAGTAGACTAGGAGCAAGAAAATCTCCTCAACTGGATTAAACTGGCACAGGTCAGCTGAAGTCCAAACAATCCATCTTTGTGCAAGGGAGTCCCTTAAATAACATTAAGGCTTTAATAACCAGATAAATGACAGTATCACGAGCTGTCAGAGAGGACATGCTCCTCTCTTGATATTTCCTGTAGTTTTGTGCCCATGAGCATCTCCGTGGTTGACCTGTCACTGCAACACATGCTCAGAGAAAGCTGTCAAACAAACCATGAATAGTCCAGGGGAAAGTCAAACTAGACAGAGATAAAAATCGTTGTACATTCTTCCAAACGAAACCCATCTTTCATTACTTATTTTAGTGTTGCATTCCTGCTCTCATCTCTCATAATTCACATGATGTCCCAAAAAATCTTGGCTTTGTAGTTCTGCCCTATCTTAAACATTCCAAAAATTGGCTTTTCACAGATCATTTTGGTGAGCATGATTTATTTACTCCTTGCTGGCTTTGGACATGTTTTCCCCATCATATGCCATAACTGCATCCCTGGTTATCGAGTGTTAGCTAAGCCCGAGGAAATGGGTTGTGCACATCCTCATCATCTGTTGCAAGCATAAAGTAAGGTCCATTATTTTAAATGCTCTGCATTTGGACTCCATATACTAAAGCTTTAGAGAACATGCCAGCAACTTGTTACTGGCATGTTACTTGAGATAACTTACAGCTTCCTATGTGGAATTTTCTCAATCCTATATAACCACGTGAATGTGCATCCTCATGTATATGAAGGATGTGGGCAGAGAAGCAATAAAAATAATAAAAGGGAAGTTTGTGATTTCAGTCTGGGTATTTACTGAATCTGGGAGGGAAACACTGAGCTGACAGAAGTGCTTACATACTTTAGTAAATAAAAATTTGTCTAAGAGTCTAGAGATGTGAGTCCTAGTTATTGTTCCATCAATTACAGTTTTTATAGTTTGAGTGAGTCTCTTAACCCTTTACCCTTGATGCCTTTCACCCATAAAATAAGGGCAATGTTATTCACTCATTCATTGTTGTGAAACACTGGAAGACCTTTGAGTGGAAATAATTGGCTTACTGTCTCAGGGAGACCGTGTTTGCAATTGTCTCCTTCTAATCCAGAAAGAAAGGCTTAGTGCTTACACATCTGCTAGCAAATAAAACAAGCATAGCCTGGACATAGGCACAACCATGATTTTATGACCATGCGAAGGTCCCTTGCTCAAGAGGCAGCAGGAGCCAGGGGCAATTCCCAAAGAGAAGTTTGTAAGTGACCATTTTCATTTTCGGAGAGAAGGGAGGGAAAGAGTTTCTGTGCATGGACATGAGTCATGATATGTAGCTTTGCCTCAGGGCCAGAAAGCAGGGCCTGACGTGTTTTATTTACTGCATAATGAAGTGGGAAAGGGAAGGAGAGGGGGTCATGCATGGGAACTAAATACCATGGCCTTGCGTTTAAATGTCGGTGTGATTGCATACCGCTCGGTTTCACTGACCTTTCTTATGACCTTGGGCAGCACGTTATGTCTCTTCTGCACTTCGTCCATCCTGCCCCTCGACTGACTCAGAGAAGGTCCTGGAGCTCAGCAGTTGAGTCCAAGAGCCTCCTGTCTTTGGAGCCATCCCAGTAATATCACTGTTGCTTTTTTTACCAGGACAACTAGCAGATGTGCAAAGGAAGGGAGGACACTGTGGCTCTCCATGTTGTTACCCAGTCCCCTGCTTGAGCTTTCACGATCCTCCTCGCCTTGAGCTGACACCTCTCCCATGCTGTGAAATGTCACCTCACTCCCACATGTCCCAAGAATTTATTTACCAAGTGTGTTACCCTCTGCTTTCGACACAAACATCCCCCTTCCCTTTTTCCCCACTTGCATCTCTCATCCCCTCCCCTAGAAAGAGTAGGAATCCTAATATTAGGGAATATGCTATGCATGCATAAACTTGCAGCAAGGGAATGACTTCTGACTTCTTCCCCCCTTTTTCTGGGCTCCATCACCTTGAACACCTCCTTAAGGCACCTCCCGTTCTCCACTGCTCTTCTCCTCCCTTCCCTTTGGCTGGCAAATCTCTCTTCCTTCTTTCCAGGCACTCACAGCCACAGCAGCAGCAGCTGGCAGAGCAGAAAAATATCTTCCCTCACCCAGGACCCCTTCTTCCTCCTGTCTTCCTCTCCTTTGCTGCAACTCCGGGTAAGTTCCTAGATTTTTAGCTTCTAACAAGAATAAACTCTGCATCCATCCAGTCGAAGCGGATATGGAGTCAATTCTAAAGGGTTCTCCAGTTTCTATTTATAAATCAGCCAGGGTATTATTATTATTATTTCTGGGGTTGAAAAAACAGAAGAAAGTATTCCCTATTTGTGTAGATTTGCTGTCCTGGAACATTTTGGGTGTCGTTTGCAAATCCGCTCACAACCAGCAGACCAGGCCTGCTGTGGCTGCAGCAGAAAGAAGAGGCAAACTCAATTAGAAGTCGAGTCATGATAAATTTTCTGTTGCCATTGGCTAGCGGTCTTGGATGGGAGAGCCAGCCAGCTCTGGTGCCAAGAGGAAATCTGACACAGATGACAGTCTGACTTCCAGTACCTAGAATAAAAGGGCCAGCCAGCTCTGTGTGTGCGTATGTTTTCTTTCTTCAAGAACTTTCATACGTTTTAAGAGGGGAATCCAAGCCTCAATATGCTCTTTACTTCTGTGCATAGGAACAAAACACAGCACTTTCTTCTGCTCCTGGCAGGGCTCAAGGATAAACACTTCAGACTCTCTGCTGTAACTAGGATCCCCTTGTCCACCTTCCCAGCCTTTCTTTTTTTTTTTTTNGAGGAACTTGCCTGGTGATGCTGTTTTCCCCCTCCCTGAGTTCATGGCAGACTGACAGTGTTAGACTGGGACACGGTATCTGGCGAATGTTCCCAGCTGTGTTGCTCTTCTACAGATGTAGCCATAGGTGGATACTGTACTCCAGTAGCTGTCCAATGTGTCAAACCATGAGCCTTTTCCCATCATCAAAAGCCACCTGATTCCAAAGTTTTCAAAGCTGCTTCAAGCCTCAGACTCAAGGGTTCAAGGCCCAGGATATGGGGCTGAGTTTCGACCCCTTTTCTTGCCTAAGTAACCCCATTGCTAGTGTAAAAGCAAGTCCATTGAATAAGGAGAAACTTGTTGGCTCTAAAGTGGAAGGAATTTGACTTTTTAAGTATTTCATTATTATTTTACCGAGATGTTTATGGCTTCCATTCAGAATTGCGATCCCCTCAGGCCAGATGCAGTACAAATGTATAGATATAATTTCCACAGTACTGCACTTATTATATACATATTTACATGCATAAAACTGACATATATAGAATCATTGTGTCTACAGACTGTTAGATATAGTTCCTACACTGATAGTCTTTCCTGGGAGCTTAACCCTGAAAAGGCTGAAATGGATAGGGAAGGTTACGTTTTTTCTAGGTAAATGATTTCTGGGCAGAAAATGCAGTGCTGTAAAATGGAAATGTCCTGAAGAAGACAGTAAATGTACTGATCAATGTCTGATAGATAAATCATATTGGAATATTGTTGTTTTGCTGGTCTGGTGTGAAGTACTTCATATTTCCAATGAGTTGAACAGTATTATCTTATTAGTGCATTGCTTTGTGGGAGCTGTAGTTTGAAATCTCATGCGCTCTTATGGAATGAATTGACTGATAGACTTTGCTTACCATGTGCTTACTATGTCATGCATTCACAGAATCACAGAATCTGCAGAGTTGGAAGGGACCTCTAGAGATCATCTAGTCCAACTCCCTGCTAAAGCAGGACTGCCCAGAGCACATCACTCAGGGCTGCGTCCAGGTGAGTCTTGAAAATCTCCAGAGAAGGGACTCCACACCCTCCCTGGGCAGCCTGTGCCAGGGCTCTGTCACCCTAACCATAAAGTTAAAGTGACAGTTTTACTTGGTGCATGATGAGAGATGTAATCTGACCATAAAGCCTTTCTCTGACAAAAGGAAAAATATTCAAATGGCTTTGGAAACTCTATCTCTAACCAACCACACCAGAGAAACACAGTTTAATGATGAAATAGCCACAAATAAAGGTTCATTTCAGCAAGTCAAACTAGAGCATTTCAATTTCAGGAAGGTTTCTCTTCAACTGTATTATTGAGACAAAACAGTATGATATTTTTCATTGAAATTTCTCATCGTTTTTGTCCCACAAAAAATCACAAAAGCTCCATTTCTTGTGCTAATAATGTCTCAAAGCAATTTTCCAAATCTCTACTTGAGCATTCACTAAATGAGAATAACACTTTCATGCAAAATGTTTCATATACTTGAATGGCTTCATCACTGGGGATTCACACCGTTACCACCGAACAATGGAAGTACCATTTTTGTTGCCTATTTCGAGAGGATGCTGTCTCCCTTAAAAAGGTGATGACCATCAAACACTCTATGAAATAATTGTAAACTGTGTTGTTAAAAATGGGAATTGCATTGCATAATTTTTCCCCATAAATGTTTGTAGTCCAAACATAGTTATTCTTTTTTATTATTTGGTTTTAAACATAGGGAGGTAGAAAGAGAACCACTCTAAAATGAAAAAGAGACCTAAACCCTTTTTGCTTGCATATGCTTTTAGTGTTCATTGATTACCTACATCAAACTGGAGTCCCTGCTGCTGTGCAGAGTTTTAGACACGGGAAAATTTCTAATAAACAAACCAATCTGGATCTTAGGCTGTGTAGAAAAATGTACTTGCCCTTTTTAAAAAATGTTCTTCCACTTTGAATTGTGTTGCAAGTACATTTCTGAAAACCAGGAGAGCAAAGAAGAAATGAATCCTGAAAATGGCCAGGTTTCCTCTTTGAAGAGATGAGAGCTCAGGGTCATCTCTGAGGTGAATGAGAGCAACCCGTTTGCTGTATATTTTGAAAGGAAAGTGAAAGTATGATCCTATTCAGGGATATTCATCCTGTATGATAAGAAATGACTTGGCAAAAAAGCAGGCTCTGCCTATCTAAAAAACATTTATAGGCCATTTCAGAGAGATTAGGCTGTGGATGTTGTCTAATTGCCAAAAACTAATTTTATTGTTCCATTAAGCATCAGGGGTTGTAAGACAAGGTGGCCTAATCATTTCATAGAAATCTGATAGAGCCTGATAAAGTGGACTTGGCTTCACAGACAGAACAACAGGTACAATGCAGCTCACAAGTTTATTTAGATCTCTTATTTTCCAGCTCAGCTCCTAAATCCATCCTGAAGAGCCAGAGGATTCCCACAGCTCTGTGCAGACATGAGGCCACCTTCCCACCAGACTTGTTTTACAAACGACAGAGACCTATTTGACAAATAATGGGTCGAGGACCAGCATCCAAAATACAGTTGGATCTCCGTCCCGACTTCCTTGAATTCACAGGGGAGTGGGGATCTAAAAGGTGTTTACAATTATTTACAGGGAACTGAACAAAATATGAGCAGATGCTTAAAGCAGATCACAGAATCGTAGAAGCATAGAATGGTTCCGGTTAGAAGGGACCTTAAAGATCATCCTGTTCCAACACCCTGCCCTGGGCAGGGACACCTCCCACTAGTCCAGGTTGCTCAAAGTCCCATCCAGCCTGGCCTTGAACCCCTCCAGGGATGGGGCAGCCACAGCTTCTCTGGGCAACCTGGTCCAGGGGCTCACCCCCCTCACAGCAAAGTATTTCTTCCTGATATCTCATGTAAATCTCCCCTCTTGCAGTTTAAAACCGTTATCCCTCCTCCTATCACTCCACTCACTGATCAGGAGTCCCTCCCTGTCTTTCCCGTAGGCCCCCTTTAGGGACTGGAAGGCTGCTATAAGGTCTCCTCAGAGCCCTCTCCAGGCTGAAACCCCCCAACTCTCTCAGCCTGTCCTCACGGCAGAGGGGCTCCAGCCCTCTGATCATCTTCATGGCCCTCCTCTGGACTCACTCCAATAGGTTCATGTCCTTCTTGTGCTGAGATCTCCAGAGCTGCACGCAGTACTCTATCTAGGTGGAGTCTCACCAGAGTGGAGCAGAGGGGTAGAATGACCTCCCTCAACCTGCTGGCCATACTTCTTTTGATGCAGGCCAGGATGCGGTTGGCTTTCTGGGCTGCAAGCAGGCTATATGAAAAACAAAGGAATGCAAACAAACAAACAGACCAAAAAAACCCAATCGACTTTTACTGCCAATCCCTTCTGGGAAGAAAATGCCTTCTTGACTTCAGATTGCTTATTGGCCTGATGAGGAATGTGTAAGCAAGGAGTATTCATTAGGCACCTGCAAGATGTTAATACCAGTAAATTCACCCTGGTTTTTTCTGTAGCAGTTCTTGGATGCTTGCAGGGAAGAAAAGAAGAGGTCCTTCTCACTTCTAACCAAGATACCCATGAAGAGGGTGCAAGTCCTTTTCTGCCTCCTGAAAGGAACCAGTGGAAGCTCAGGGGAATTAGTTTAATATGATAATGTATGTGATAAGCAAATATGATTAACAAACAGTAACGATATCACTCTTCAAAGCCTTCACCCAATCAGATGCTTAAACACACATCATAAATATCAAATACCAGTTCATTCAGTGCCTTCCATGGATTTTTCACACTTTTTTAAAACATGTAGACACATCGTCCCTCTAAATCCCCAGAACTTCACATTATGAATGGTTGGAAACCTGATGTCCAGCCTCAGCTTGTTCACAGTCAAGTCTGTTCCTTCCATATACCCTGCCTGATGGCTTAACACCAGGGTCAATGGGTCTAATGCCATCATTTCATCTGGCAGTCACAACAATTTAAAATTCAATGATCTGACTGTGGAGCTGAATGTTGATGTAGAAAGAAAGTCCCTTCATCAATATTCACTTTGGTTCTAGACAGACAGGCATCTGGGCAAATTGTCACGTCCTGCACTGCTTGTTTGTGGGTGGTATGAAGGTGATGGAGAACCACATGCTTCGCTGAGCAAGCACTCAAGGGGTCATTGCTTCTGGCCCCATTGGGGGGCCGTGATCACACATTTTTGGGCAATTTCAGGTGCTCAGGTGAGCACCAACACTGATTAATTATACATGGAAAGAGCCATGCACACACCCTGCTCCAGCTTGAACAGTCATGGGTATATTTATTATTGAGCTGTTGATGAGGAGGAAAGTGAGCAGAGTATGCCCTTCTTTGTTCATTAGGATCAAACCGGTGTGTGCCCCATAGCACTTGTCCTCAACCACAGGAGAGAGGTCTTTACATTGTAAAGATCAAGGTACCTGTTAATTAATGACAAATTTGCTAACATCTAAGATACCACTATTAGGTATCCTGGTTGGGAACAAGGCAAGGATATTCTTACTATTTTGGGGACCACTGCAGCTTGCAAATAACCTTTGTAACTGAATATTGTGTGCGTGTTTGTGAGTGCATCTACGAGACTGTGTCAACTGAACTACAAACATCTTGCTGTCCAGCCACTAATGAGTCCTTTGTATACTCAAATCCAGCCTGAGATACACAGCTGTTTCAGTTATTCCCAGCATCCAGTTTGTCCTTAATGATGTTGCTACTCTCTGAACCCTTCTGAGTTGCTCAGTGGTGTTTTGGCTCCAGGATCCACAAAGGTCCACTACAGATGGGTCACAGTTCTCTTGCCCTGTAGCATGAGGACATCCTGATCCACACACCCCAGAATTGCCTTCATAAATTGTTCAATAAAACTTATCCAAGAGAATAATGATGATAATAATAAAGACAATGATGATTATAATAATAATAGTAGCAATAGTAAATCTAAATTAGGTCTGTTGGGCTTTGGCAGGGATGAGTTATGCTAGACAAAGAAGAACAATGCTTATTGGGATTATGTGAAGCAGGCAGATAATTTAATACACATGTTCTGGGTCTCTGCCTTCTGGTCAGTGGTTTCTGGGACAGAAACACAACAAGGAACACATTCTCAGAACTGACAGGGCAATGGTCTCCCAGTACTGGCTATTCAATTTATTTAATGAACTGGATGGCATAAATAACATCCTCAGGGAAGAGAAAAACAAATACGTCACCAGGTTGAGATCAATAGCAGCTGATGCGGTGGCAATGATTCTGCTAAAAAGGATGCTGGCATGGCGACTTTCCAGGTATGGGTTTACGGTACAGGTTTGAAAAAAGTTTTAAACAGCTGACTAGTTTAAAAGGGCAAGAGGGGTCTAAATTACAATGTAAGTGAAGCCAAGCTATGTACTGGCTAATCTAGAATAAAAGTTGATGAAGCCTAAGTAGACATAAATCTTTGGACACTTTTTGGAAAACTCCCTTGGGCAGTAATAATGTTAGCACTTTTTATTAATACCTGGCTTTTCATCAGTAGAATTCAAAACACTTTAAAAGAACGTTCAGTTTCATTATCCTGTCTTTATAAATGGGGATTTTGAAATCCAGGAGTAAGAAGTTACTGTTCAGAAGGCCAGAGGGAGAGGGGGGATGAGGACCATGTATCCTGAGTCCCCGCCCAACACACTCAGAACTTGCTGTTTCTGTAAAGGCAGAGATCAAATTCTGGGTGGTTCCAGAAATATATCTGAGGACAAGCTTTATTTAATTACCAGTTATAGAACCAAGACATGAAATTCCCTCACTCCACCCTTCAATCTGGCCCTCTCTTGACCCAGGAGACCAGAGTAAGATGCAGTTCTCCACGCAGTATGTGAGCATTCAAAACAGTCACACATCTGTACAAGGTTGGCTCTCCCTCAGCCGATTTCACAAGACAAAGGCAGCAAGAACGGTTTTGACTCTTTAAATAACAATGGAAAAGTTGTGCCTTTTTGCAAAGTTTCCCCTTAATTTTTTTTTTTTTTGGAGGGGAATGAAGCACATTAGATTGAGGATGCAGCTCACATTACAACCCAAAATCCCTGGTCATTCATGCTACCTATCTGTTGACTCACCCACTGACTCTGGTCTAGAGAAGAAAGTTGGCTTTCCAGGCTCCAAAACTCAGCAGAGGGAGCCTTGTTTGCACTCAAGCTGGTTCTCCCCTCCATGCTACGAGGATATAAGTGACAGTCGCCACTTGGATGTGGGAATTTGCCCCCACATCAATCTGAGATATCAACATAATGTAACTGCTGGTGTCATATCTGAGATGTTTTACCATCTGGGTTTATGAACCTGCTCCAAGCTGAGTGCCTGAGTTTCCTGTGCAAAGCTAGATAGCTTAAATAGCTATTCTAAAAGATCCTTTGCACCAAAAGATAGATATGCAAAGGACTTACCTAAAATGCCATCAATCTCTGGGCCCTAAAAGCTTGAGCCACACTTATGTTGACAGGTGTCTCTAATTAGAAACTGAAGCTCGAAGGCCTCTCTTAAGAGAAGGCATCTACAACTTCTATTTCCAGGAATTTGAAGGACTTTCTGCTTACTTCTGTTAGGAGCAGTGTCATCGTGGTGATACCATGTCATCACAGACAGTGCTTTCACCCAGGAGACACATTACCCCAAGCTACATGAGAACCCTGCTTACTCATACTCTTTCCCTTCTGGACTTCATGAGTTGTCTGTTCTTTCCTGCACTCCCTCCCAGGTCTGGTATGTGGGGAAGAAGGCACCACTGTGCAGGAGAGTCTAAAGCCTGGAAGTTAAATTCCACAAAAATTATGAGGCTTGAATCCCTTTGGCTGGAGGGTGAGCTTTTACCTCAGAGTCCCACTTTCTGTGTGGGTGCTCTGAACACCACCAGCAGTTTTCAGTCTTTCATATTTTAAAACTTCCTAGCATTTCCCATGAGAAGAATGAAACCTAAATGGATAATCCAAGTCCATTAAGAACAGGATTTGCTTACACTGATTCCTTAGAGATAGTTCTGAGTTCACTGCAGATGTCCAGGCCACGCTTGAAAACCATTCTGTTAGCATCTTAATGAAGATCTATTGCTTTTGTGCTAGGGTTATTGCTGCTGACCTATCTTGAGATTGCTCCAAGTCTGCCAACTACAGTAGGTCCTCAGGAACATAGACACATCTTCGTTGTTTGTGGCTGATGATGGGCTGTGGGTAGGGACCAAGCTTTTAGCCATCACAGACAATGAAAATAGAAAGGACTGAGACAAGATTCAGGCTACAAATGGCAGAAATGAGTTGAGACCAGGCGTGGTTAAGGAAGGGGGAGGCTGGACTCTATGTGTAAACTGTGGTAACTAAGTCCTACCTAAGTCTTATTTAAAGCTTTTTATCTCAGTAGAAGAAGAACCTGTGCCTGAAAACTTTAGGATGTTTGCAAGAACTCTGGGTTTGACCTTAAAAAAATCTTTTCACATTCCTCACCGTGACAGACAAGTTGTTTTCTTCTGACAGCTGCTGACTTAATTCTGGTATGTGGGGTCATGAGAGCAAAGGTTGCCTTTCAAAGTGTCTGGGTACAGATAGTTTCTGCAAGTAATAAGTAATGGATAAGCTGCCACAGCCAAGATCTTTTTGTAACAAAAAAGTGCCCTGTAGTTGTCATGAGAAGTGTAGCTGGTTTTACCTCCCAGGGTTTTTCAGGTTTTCTAGACAGCTCAGCTTGAAAGGAATGTGCATCCTGGCGTGACATCAGCCCTCTGGCCTCCACCAAGCAAATGGAAAAGATCAGGTTGTACTAGTTGTACATACCTATGCCAAGCACTTTGCAATGATAAATGGATATGGAAATGCCTGTATGCAAATATATCTGTGCACAAAGAGGAATCATTTTGAGAAAACAATTATACAGATAATCGCTTTTTTTAAGAACTATATGGCCAATTGCCCAAGTGAGATAAATCTCAAAGTTTTCTAAAAAGACCATCTGAAGCAGAGATTAGGAACTATTGTCTAAGCTACTTCTGTTAGCCTCACTCATGTAGTAATTTAGGAGAATGGAAAACAATCAGTGTGTTTAACAGAGGGAGGCTGAGGCAGGATGTAACTGATCCTTGTATATTTATCAAAGAAAAAAACCAAACACTAGACTAGGAGGAGAGTTTCATAAACCACAGAGAGAAGTAGGTATAACCTGGCATTTCAAATCTACAGGATGGAATTAGAAGATGACCGCAAAAATGAGGTTCTGGTACAGGTTGTGTCATGGAAATATTTCTGTAATAGCCTATTAAATGTAGAGCTGGATTATACACAAGAGTAAATGACATTACCAGCTCTGACATCGGCTTCTATATTGAAGGGTTGGGACCTGCACTTAGTTGCAAGATATGGGCCATCATAGTCCCCCCAAAAAATCAACCCAGCCTAACCACTAGCCTAGTCTTTAGCCAATGAAATTCTCACTTGGTTTTACTTATTTGCCTGTTTAACTTCTCCCTCTCAATGCCAGGTGATAGAAGAGGAGAGAGCTGACCTGCTAAATCTTTGTTTAGAAATTTTTGGACAGAAAACATCCATGAGCTCCTGAAATCAACATTGCAAAGAATATCGTATTTCAGAATTTTGATTTGTCCCCTACTCGAAAGAACAAAAATCTATACATTCAAACTGGTGAATTTACTCCAGAGGAAATCAGGGAGGAAAAAAATCTCATGTCATATTGTTGAGTTCTGCTGCTAAACATTAAAGGCAGAGTCTTAAGCCAATACTACACATCTTTTTGAGATCCTCTGGTATGATTATAATGTTGTATTTCTTCTCCCATGATTTCCTATAAAAAATCATCCAGGAGAAAAACCGTGAAGATCATAAGACAATTCTGACTTTTCCTGGCTTGTCTTATGGACTAAGTGAGCCAAAATTGCAGATTAATGCCTAATGAGTGGGAGTGTAATTGTGGAGGAGACTAAAGAAAAAAGCCAGTTCTAGCCTTAAATGATAACAACGTGGCCAATAATTGGCTGACAGTAAATGACAGGAGGTGTAGAAGAGACAGCTATAAATAGTAAGACATCTAGGATTAAACCATCCGGGCAACAGTGCACATAACTTTCTGGTACATCCAAGGAAGTTCAAGAACTATGATATTATGATGTTGGTCAAGCTACAACTTATGTGGTCCTTAAATAGTAGGTTAAGTCATTCTCTAACAATAGACTCCAAACCAAATCTCAGGGGGACAGGAATAAAATAACAGAAATTTAGGGCTGGAAGGGACCTTCTAAAATCATCTCATCTTCTTCTGTTCTCTGAGGCGGGATAATTACTTCTAACAGATGTGTCTCTGACCTGCCTTTAAACACTACCAGAGAAGGAGATTCCAGGACATAACTGAACTAGGCATTTGTAATATCATGCCTAAAGAAAGCCTTTTTTAATCGCAAACAATGTCACTTGATCTTCTCTCAGGAGACAAACAAAATAATTGATCTACTTATATTCCACACTTGTGCATATGGGAGGATTTATTGTTTTTTATACTCAACAGAGCTTTCAAGCTTATAATGTGTATTCACTGTCTTTCACTGTGTCCAAGATATAGCACCTAATGATGACAGAAGTACTTGAAAAGCAGAATTGTCCCATGGGTTACTCTTCTGCCTGATAATGAACCCAAACTATCACTAACTGTAAATGATTCCAGCTTGGACATATCCAGTCTCGGTCTTGTGTGGTTTCCTCCAGAGTTACTTGACACTTCCAGTGTGATGTAAGGTCCTGATCAAGGGGTACATACTAAACTCAAGGTCTCTTTTGAACTTGGGAAAATAATACCTTTTTCATTTCAACAAGCAAGCCTACTGCCATCTAGAACCTCAAAACAACAAACTGTAAAGAAACAAACCAAAACAAACTGTTAAAAAACTCGTACCTTTACAGGGAATATCATCTGGGAAGCAGAAGCGATTTTAGAGATTCCAAGACATCAGCAATTTATGGTTTTACGCCATGACATCATGCTTCACTGGGCCAGAATAAGTATATATATTTTTTTTAATGCTTTTGTAGTGAGGTACAAGCAGGAATTTACAGTCTTTAAAAAAGTAAATGAAAGCATCCTTTGCTCATGGACACCCTGTGACAAAGTTGTTCTAACTGTTGGTTTTATCAAGAAGATGTGATTCTTTTTGTTTCAAGAATCCATTACCATTTAGCTATTTGTTGTAGCTAGGAATATTATTTTAGTACATTTGTTTACTGCCCGGTGTCCCTTACGGAAATACACAGATGGCTGGAGGAACAAGGTCAGAGATCTAGTAAGGACACGGAGTCAATGCTAGACTTTTCACAACAGCACCTGAGGCTGGATTCAGCTTCGGCTTCTGACATTTGAATTAAATTAAACTCAAAAAAAAATTAAAAAAAAAAAAATGTAGCAGCCAAAATTTCCATGTGAGTTAACAGAAGGGTTCGGTTACTTATACAGAGGTGCCTAGTACCATTTGAGAAGACCCAGGGCACCCAACCTGCAGCTGCCAGCCCAAAAGACCTGAGGTCTTTTGTAGGACCTGTGTCATATATGCCAGATCCATGCAGGCATCTCATATATTCTGCACCTTGCAATATCACAAGGTGCATTCCAATAGGCGGATAGAGAGAGGGAAAGGGAGATCTATCCATCTGTAGCATAGGAAAGAGTGCTTAACTGACATTTATTGGTCAAAAGCTTATGCATAAGTACTCTAAAAAGTACACCAAGTTTTAAAGGCCTCTTCAATCTAGCAGAAGTTGTTCTAATAAATCCCAGTGTTTGGAATGTGAAACTAAGTTAATTCAGCTGCAAAATGGATCACATTTAAGAAATGATGATGATTTACTACTGGAAAGATCTGTTAAGGGAAAAGTGTCTCCCCTTCTTCTTCAGGACTGAGTGACTTTCTGGAAGAAGTTCCTAAGGCAGACACCTGTTACTGGATTCAGGAGAAAGAATTCTTATTTCTAGCCCCTGCTTTCCGTATCAGGTTTAAGACCTTTATAGTCTTAAAACTCTTATAAGCCAGACACACACTCTAGCCTCCTGAGTACCAGCTTGTTGCCTTAGTTTCCAGGCCATGCTGACATTAACATTTCATCCAAAAAGTCTGCTCTGGAGTGACAGCTAAAGTGAAATGTCTTTCCTTGCGGTGTTCATTGTAACATAACCAGTCTCAATGGCTTGTCCTGCTTTTGTCATGCCATGTTATAACATATAAACTCAGAAAGCCAGTTATAACCAACCATCAACTCAGGAATCTAGCACTGTGATTATCCCAGGCTCTTTCCAGCCGTCATTCTGCTGGACTTCTCCCTTTCCAGAAGTTACTCTGTCCCACAGATCCTTCAAGTATATCAGAATATTTTCAACCCAAATCCTGTTTCTAAATCAGAAGCATTTTGCAATCCGCTTCAGCCTCTGAGGGAATAGGTAGGAGTGAGTTTGCAGGCAAATAATCATCTTTCATCGTTGGCTCCGTGATTCAAACTTGAGCCTAGTGTAACCCAGAGGAGTGAGAAGTATCAAGGGGGAGCTGAAGCCAAAAGCACTGGCATTGCCATAGTGCTCTGCCAAGGGAGGAGTGTCACCAGCCCAGAGCAGGTCCCCAGCAGAGTTAATGAGTAATGTCTGATCAGGCACACCAGTTAGATGGTTAGCTGAGAGCCACTCAATGCTGCCTGTGTACACACATTTGATTTCTCCGGTAGGTTTTCTGAGAAAAATCCATCAAATAATAAATATCAATTAGTCAAGAGGTAAAAAGGACTTTGTTGTTTTTTGTTTAGCCCATTCAGCCTGGCTTCTCCTTTCTGCTCCACCAAACATGTCCTTCACATCCATGGGCAATGCCCATTCCAGAGAGGTGGAGAAAGACAGCTTGGAGACTCCTGTTTCACAATGGGCTCAGCGCTCACCTTGCAGAAATTGTTAAAATCCCTGGTTTATCTCTGCTAATATATGAGGGATTTGTGCTGTTGCTTCCAGACCTCTGACTGAGTCAGGACACCACTGACAAGGTTGGTTTAGGCACAGTGGTCAGTGGAGAGACATTATACAGTGGCAAATCTGCAAAAAAAATAGATAGCAAGACGGAGATGAGAATGAGGGTCCTACAGTCTCTGTTACTTCTCTGTCCTGTGGGTTTGCAGATTCTGGAGGACAGAACCCTTGAAGTTTCGAGGATGTCCACAAGCTTGGATGTCAGGGAAACATCCACATGACCAAGCCATCTATTCCATGGTAGCTCAGTAAAAAGACCTTGTTGTGTCATTACAGTTACTCAGCTGCGTCACGTATCAAACCAAAGGCTTCATGCACTGATTTAATTAGGCTCTACATTGCTCAGACCCAGGACCTCGTGTAGCAAGTGAAGCAGAGTTCAGGGGTGACTGTATGCAGCTGCTAAAAGCTGTTCTGCAAGCAATCAAGTGTGGAAAAAAAGTGCCTGAGGACATATTTTATTCGGCTCATGCATGGCTCAGCACGAGGCCTAGAGCCTGGATGCGTGAAGGACTGTAAATTCCACCGAGATATTTCCAGGATTGTTTCCTGGGGATCCCATTTAAAGAAGGAAATGAGTCAGGCTGCTGGGCTGCTTCTGTAATTTCTGGTGCCCTGGGGGTAGAAGTCAACGTTTCGAGTAACCCTGGAGGTGGTGGGACAAGGTCTCTTAACATACACTCAGATGCACGGTTACTTTGTTATAGATCAGTGTCGTTTGATATGCAATAGGAAAGCTACAAATCTGAGAGATCCGAAATATGTTTGCTGGGACTCACGTGTGCCGAAATAGGCATTGACACTAGAACTAGGTGTTCAAGTTTCCTTTCAAAAGGAAAAAAAAATAATTGCAATGTGTGGCTTCATCCTGAAAGCAGAAGAATCCCAAGAGAGTGAAATTAATACTTCAGTGAATTCTAAAGGTGCCTCTTTTTTTTCGCCAATAATTCCAAAAGAATGTTAAGCAACCAGTCACCATGTCTCAGGTTAAGTCAATTGAACTTGGCATCATAAATGAAATGGGATGTCTAGATTTGGATAGAGGACCTTTGGCATCCCTCAAGGCTAGGTCTGAGTTGTCAGTGTTAAGTGTAACCATATAAAGATAGTGATGAAGGGTTGTAACATAAGATTCAGATGCAATGTGCTGTTCTGGCACAAGCTCTCTGTGCAGCTTTGAGGTAACTCAGCTGTCTACACACAGTATATCTTCCATGGCCCCCAGGGTGTCACCATGGGAGGATGCAGGTCTCCTGCAAGTCTTCAGTCATATCTCCCATCCCATGTTGAAGTTGCCTCTAAGGCACCGCCGATGACATACAATTCCTATATGTGCACAACTTAGTAGAGCCCTTCATTTTTGCATGTCCGTACTTACAACAATAACCCTCTTCTTACCCTGTCCTGCAGGTTGGTAAGGAGCAGAGGCAACATGGTGAGGGTTCATTGTGAAGATGCTAAAGGTATTGACTCTGAGGCACGCAGGTATGTGAGGGATTTCAAGGTGACATCTCTTGGCTGCTTCACTATTCCTTCATCCAGGTACAGGCCGTGACAATATAGGGGTAAAATGGAGTTAAGATTCAGTGATGTTCAGAAAGGAAATTTAAGAGTTGTTTGCATATATGAGCTATGACACACTGTGATATCTCCTGTCCAGACAATCAGAGAATATCAGGACCCCAGAAAAAAGCTCCAGATGCAGTTCTGTGTATCAGATGCCGAGGAAAGCGTGGGAAGAGCAAGGAGTCAGTGACATTGCTCTGAAGCACTAGTTCCTCACCCCAGGAGGTGAAAATCTGCAGCTGGCCTCCAGCTATGGACTTTGGTGGAACAGCTGCAGTGACTTGGGCCTGGACTTCACCCACATTTCCTGTAAAAGGGTAATAAAAAACAGCATTGACATAAAAAGCAGTATCTCTGCTGTATTACACCAGTTTGCCTCATGAACCTGGAGCTCCAGATAACAATTCCACTTGAAATAGGTAATGATGGTTAGCAAAAAGTAGTCCAGTTACTTGAGACAATGCTGAGGGCGGCGCATGACTGAAGAAAACAGCCTGATCATGTTTCTTCTCTAACTTTTCCAGACCAGCTACTGCCAAAGAAGAGAGAGAGAAAAAAAAAAAAAAAAAAAAAAAAAAAAAAAAAAAAGTGGAGGGAAGAGAGAAATTAAAAAGCAAGAGCTCTAAAATTGTTATACACTGGAGAATTGGAGGAAAACAACGTTTTTCCACAGGGACAAAGGTCTCTTCTCCAGTACCCAGTGGGTCAGGTCCAAGCCTTGCTGGAGTCAGTGGAGTCAGCCCTTTGACTTAGTAGGCTCTGGATCAGACCCAAGGTTCCCATAATGATGGCTAAGCCTGACCTGCCTACTGGGATGCCTTTAGGCTTGACAGAGCCAACAAAAACCTTGTCCTCTCAAGAGCATTTTTGTTTTCATGAGGTTAGGCTAAAGTTAGCTGCTGGAACCAACACAGCTTCTCCACATCTGGACCAATGTCCTTGCAGCCACAGGCTGCTTTGCCATGTGACAACCCCATTGGAGATTATTTCTGGACACTAGGATACATACAATTATTTCAGCATTAGATGCCACGTCAACACAACTGAATATATGCCACAGCAAGAGATGCCCAGGCATCTCTAGGGCGGATGGTCTCATCTAATCCTCTTTCCCTGAACCACACTGGTAGAACAAAAAGTGTCAAGAATATAGCAAAGCATGCTATTGTCTCCAGTTGCCACCTCAGCAGTGTCCACTATTCACACCATTTTAGCTGCCAAATCAGGTGTTACTGTGCTCTTATCTGGCTCACCAGTTCCCTCAGGTCATGGTGCTCAGGCGTCTCAAAGTTCAACTCTTTCCCATGCACACAGTGTGGATCCTCAAACCACATCATCAAACCATCTGCTGTTGCTGCAGCAAAAAATTCAGGAGGAAGAAAAAAAGACCTAAACCCTTATATCACTTCTTGACTAAATCACCATCTTCCTTCACCATTGCTCACCAAGTTAAGGCATTCTTCCCAACTTCCCAGCAGTCATCTGTGAACCTGACTAGACAGCCAAGTCTGCTATTCTTCTGGTCAAAGTTCAAAATCTTCTGATTTTATGGGGAAGAATATGATATTCATTAAAATATTTGATAGAGAGGACAGAAAAAGAGATTTTTCAGCCCTTGCAGGGTAGTATTACTCCACTGACATTAGATTCCTACCTAATGTACACAAGCTTAACTGCAGTGAAATCACTGACTCTGTAGGGATCAAGAATTTGACCCCAAAGGGACCCCAAAGCCCACTGAGATCAATTAAGGATCTTCTATTTGGCCACACACTTTGGATCAGACCTTTACTTGAGCTCAAAAAAGTGGCTGTAAGTGGAAGAATTAGTTTTTTGAAATATTAATTACCATTTTATTCTTCTTTGTATGCAAATAAGCATCTCCTGATGTGTTTTTAGCCATAGGACGTGTCCTAGGAACTGTTTTGAACATCCTACCAGGGTTTAAGCCTTCAGACCTTGAAAGTTCACTTTCACATGAATTTTCTCTTGCTGGAAAAGAAAAGGAGGCTGTTACAGAGCCTTGTCACTCCACTGAGAAATGTGACAATTGCAAGAATAGTTGTGAAGAAAAACTTCAGTGCAATCCTTTAGTATTTTTACAACTGACATTTTGATGGCACTCACAAGCTCTCAGAAACAAGACAATTTTAAGAGTACTTTCACTCTGGAGGATGCAGCCAAGTACATAAGATAGAACTGATAAGCAAAGGATCAAGTGCAACTAGTTGTTGGTCACTTTTTCCAGCTTAGGAAAAAAACTTCCATATTGTATCCTCTCCTCCTCAGCATTCCCAAAGTGACTTTTTTAACCTGTCCGTCGGTGATCTCCATTCTTAGTGGAAGCTGGTGGTCACAGACACCCAGGTTATGAGCACTTTGTCGTCTCTAAAGCCCTATTTCAGCCAGAGGTTACAAAAAGTCACTGCAGCAATGGGTGTATTTGGTAGATGTAAAACAAGTCAGGATGTTACCTGCAGCACGTTAGAGTTTGGACCACAGGATCCACTTATCCAGTGTTTTTGTGTCGAACAAAAGGGCACAACCCTCGGTGACGTTGTTAGAGCTACACAGAGCAAGTGACTCGAATATGTTCCTCTTGATGTTCAAAGCTTCTTACGATGGGGTCTTCAGTTCAGCTGTTATTTCTTGATGCTAATGTGACTCGTAATAATGTAAAACTGCATTCCAAGCTTTGGCTTGAGTCTGACAGAAAAAGGCAAACTCGAAGCAAACCGTCATCTGCCAATTTTGTGTGCTAGTGTGTGTGGTTTGGGGAAGGGGGAGGACAAGGATATTATTACTATTACATTTTCTCTGAAGCAAGAATATCTAGCTAAGATCATCCAGGAAATGAAAAAGAATGAAAACAATTGAAATGGCTGGAGAAGCCATTGCTGTCTATTTGGGGGAGAAAAAAAAATAAAAAGAAAAGAAGACAAACCAAAAATGCTCACTTGGCATACATGTGTGGTTTGAGGGCATTCTTTCTTGGCTGGTCCTAGCAAGAACTTTTATCTGAGTCAAATGTCTGAAGGAAGTGACCAGTCAGCTGGGCATGGCTAAGGCACACCGAATTTCAGTGCCAACAGCACGCAAGGCAAGGATGCAGCTGCCATCGGAGTCAGCTACCTCTGATCCCTCGTAACAAATTACTACCTGTCACCAAGCCTGGTGCAGAGAAGAACAATAATGACCTTCAGCACAATTCCTCAGCCAAGCTGCAACCTTTCAGATGAACGATTGCTTTTTGTACCACCTTGTTCTTGTTTACCTGCAGTGTTAACCCTGTTTTCTGCAGGACAATAGCAGGCTGGGGTGCTGACAGCCTTGTTGCATTTGTGTGCAGCAGATGTTCTCAAACATCTGCTTCCCACCACAGAAGGAACCTCTAAAACTTCCAAGAATGCTAGTAGCTTGTCAGAAGTTTCTTTTTTTAAACAAATTTTATTCTACACAGTCCTTTTAGTGGCCACTTCCTGGCATTAGGATTTATTCTCATTCAATGAGCACAATGCTAAACAAAAAAAAAAAAAAAAAAAANNNNCTTTTTTATTTCTAGTGAAGAAAAAAGAAAAAAAAAAAAAAAAAAAAAAAAAAAAAAAAAAGTAAAAAAAAAAGTTGAGGCCAAGTCTTGTAATGAAAAGGTCAAGTGCACAAAGGTGTGAAACCTTCTGAAGGAGCCAAGGTGTTACTGGGCCACTGCAGCTCAGTGAGCCAAACTGAAAACCGGCATGCAGACTTGACGTCATCCATTGACACTTGGTATTTTGGAGGGGCAGGATGAGCTAAAGAAATCTGTCCTGGTTATTTCTCAGCTTGTAATTTATTAGGCTGCATCATAGCCACTCCGTAGAGCTCCTCCTTTCAGAAAGACAGCTGGAGAGTTGGTGTCTCTTTGGATGCTTAGATTAGGAATAGGGAATTAATACTACAGCTGAGCAATATTTCACTCCAAAAAAAAGTTTTCCGGGGCAAGAGGAAAGTTAGGAAGCAAAATATGCATCCTGAAGATTGCAGATTGGCATTCTACAAACTAATGTTTACCTACTTAATTGTCTCCTAGAGGTAGAAAGGTCTTTCTGAGCAAAAATTCTAGAAAATGATAATTATTTCTGGGTTTTTTGTGTGGTTTTTTAAAATTTCTGTATGACATGATACTTAATGATATTTGATGAAAGAGCCAAGTTTAAGAGTTCACAGATAATCCACAACGCTTTGCTTTGCCAAAGGCTATCTTCCCTGTCCTTTCACTGTCACAGATTTGTTTGAAAACTGTCAATGAGTAGGACAAAAACCCCAAACATTTCCAAGAACTGCTCTGATATTTGTTCTCCCAATTCCTGGTATAAACCTATCTGAATCCTCCACATCAATGTGGGTTCCATCCCCCGATGAGGCTTACATAACACAGGGAGGAGTTTTGGCCAAACTCTTCAGCTATTTAGCTATGGTCCCAGGGAAATCAATTCACTTCACGTCCTGGATGCATGTTGAAGGCCAGCCTAACTCCTCCCAATTTGACTGCTGGTAAGTGGGTTGTGTAGGCTGGAATGTCAAGGGTAAGCAGATGGTCTATCCATATATACAGATCCTATTTACCTGGCTGTACATCAGCAGTAACCCCTGGGAAGTCATCACTAATTCTGATTTGGCTTGCACCTATAGGTGGGTAATACGGGCTTAATTGCAAAAGCTCTTTTGGAGTCAGTTGTGGCTTAGCTCAGCACACCCCGTGCCGAAACCTGCTTTTGCAGTGGACTCTCACGTTTCCAACTTGGATAGCTAACGTTAAATCAAAATAAATAATTCGGTTCCATTAAATCTCCTTCTTTTCCATGGTTTGCTATGTTTGATGTTTGTCTATCTCAATCCAGAATTTCATACTACAATATAACAGATTTTGTGCAGTTCTGTAATGTCTTTTAATGTTTCCATATCAGTTCTATTTCTTGGATTATTCCTTAAGCGAATGAGGGCCTAGATATCCAGGTTTCAGATGCTTGGTTGACCTGGATTACCCTATCTGCGTTGAGATCACCAAAAGCATGAAAAGTGTAGTTTACTGCAGAATTAAATATTCTCTATTGGGTTCCACTTGTTTCCAATGATCTAATAAGGTGAGGAGTGATTTTGTTTTGTTTTGATGAATCTGAAGAAATCAGAAAGCTATTTCCAAAGATCGGTCAACACTATTGAAAGGCTAGGACAGCGTCCTGACAGTAAAGTGCCAAGAGAGGCATCTAGAGATATCTGAGATGCCCTAGTGCAGCTGAGACATCTATAATACCCACTGAAAATATTTTCCAAATTGTTTTTAACGCTCTGTCCTGGTTTTACAGTTCACTTTTCATGATTTTGTCAGCTCTATATCCCCATAACCAAATCAATTTTCTTGGCAATTTGCAGAACGATCCCGGAACCCATCAAAAATGTTGGTTAAGTTGAAAAATTACTTTTTTTTTTTTTTTTCCCTCTGTACCTGATTCATTTCTTTGTAAAGGAAATCTCTTCTTCATCCTTATACCAAAAGGACCAGGAGCAAACTTGCAGACCGGTGCACACAAAGATGTGCAAATAGGACCACATTTCTTCTACCCATGCTCTGAATTATTTGCTTATGCACTGCGTACAGATAACTTGGAGACTTGCACAGGATTATTTTCTGTGTAGCCGAGCAACTAAAACCTGACAGCCACAGAGGTATAAGGCCTCCTCTTTCAGATCCTCTATCTTTGAAACTGAAAATAAACTGTGAGTGTTTAAATACTGATGTACCTGATGTAACCTCATGCTGCTCTGATAACATCGCCGGTACAATGCTGATTGTCAAGAACCGAAAATCTAACCCTAGGTCTAGTACATGAATTATTATATTGAGAGTCTTATATGAAAAGGATCTCTACAGCATCTCCCTTGCCATTATTCAGGGCAAAGTATCAAAACACGACATCCAGCATGCTCCCAAACAAGTTTCTGCAGAACACTGCCAGGGTACCAGAACAGTTCAGGAGAGCCACCCTTGGGAAATAGGTTCAGGTACACAAGGTGTGTAGTTCAAAAGAGCTTTATTTTAAAGGGCTTTTTAAACCTTAAAACTGCAGTTCAGCACATACTAATTTACACCTGACAAATTGGAGACTGAAGACTGAAGAAAGCGAAAGATCTAAATCCTGAATTTAGACGTCACTTGTGGAACGAATTTGTCTACATGTTGGAGTCTGCATTCCAGAAATGGTCTCTGCGTTGCCCATGAAAATCTCCTCTTTGACAGGAATTCAGTGCAAGAAAAAATACATTTTATTAGGGGTTATCCTTCATTATCCTATCATAAAACATAATCATTTTAATCTCCAAAGGGCTTGCAGAGATGTCACTTTTTTCAGTCACAGCTGTCCTTGCCAGCAGGTAGAAAGTATTTTACTCATTTTTCGTACCTGACATTTCTTAGCCACAGTGCTTTTCCTTTTATTCTCCTTCTTAGTAAAGTAACTACCTTGTTGTAAATGTCAGCGTGCTGAAGGCAAGGTGAGCAGACACAGATTATCCAAGGAACAGAGGGAAAATTTATCAGACTTCATTCCTCCTCCAAGTTCCCCATCACTTTGCCCTTTACAAGACCCTGTGTTTATTTCTACCGGCCTGTCCCATCCATTTTCATTGTGCACTTTGGATGTTATTGTGTACCATGTGGAGAGGTTCCATTGGACCTGTCTCAGGGGCATCCTTGCCCTGTCACTGGCTGTTTAGGCTTCTCCAAATACTTGTGCGTAGGTTGCAGGGGTGGGGCTCTCCTGAGCTCTTCTGTCATTTCCCATGGTGACACCAAGTTGTCTAATTCAGCTCTGGCAAAAACTTAAAAACACAAAAGAAAAAAAGTTATCCTCCCCCTCTGCTCTGCCCTGGTGAGGCCACATCTGGAGTACTGTGTCCAGTTCTGGGATCCCCAGTTCAAGAAAGACAGGGAACTACTGGAGACAGTCCAGTGGAGGGCTACAAAGATGATCAAGGGACTGGAGCACCTCTCTGCTAAGGAAAGTCTGGGAGCCCTGTGGCTGTTTAGCCTGGAGAAGAGAAGACTGAGAGGGGATCTCATCAATGCTTATCAACATCTAAAGGGTGAGTGGCAAGAGGATGGGGACAGACTCTTTTTTGTGGTGCCCAGTGACAGGACAAGGGGCAACGGGCACAAACTGGAAGAAAGGAAATTCCATCTCAACATGAGGAAAACCTTCTTTCCTTTGAGGGTGCCAAAGCCCTGGAACAAGCTGCCCAGCGAGGGTGTGGAGTCTCCTCCTCTGGAGATATTCAAAACCCACCTGGATGTTGTCATATTCACCTGAATATCACCTGGGTGATATTCAAAACCCACCTGTCCAACCTGCTCTGTGTGACCCTGCTTTGGCAGGGGTGTTGGACTAGATGATCTCCAAAGTTCCCTTCCAACCCCAACCATTCTATTATTCTGTGATTTTGTGATCTTAAGCCCATTTGGGCCAACTCATTGGACTCTGTGGCTATGCTAGTAAATAATATCAGTCAGCCTGTTCTTGGACACTGACTGATACAAAAAAATTATCTCTCTCCCACACACTCTAAAATAAGCAGCCACAGGCAATCTTCCCATTGGGAATGCACTCATTTGTGCTATCCCCCAGCTGAGCTCAAGCATTGTCTGAGTATTTGCTCTTGGACATGGGTCAAAGCGATGCCAGGGGCTATGTTAATGTAATGTGTGGGCAGCTGTGGGACACCGACCAGATCCATGACTTGGCTCTGTTTAATTTACTGGTATAGACATACTGACTTCAGCAAAAATAAAATCTAGCTCCACAAGAATAATCTACGTTATTTAACCAGCTACAGTACAATGATGACCTAAGCAGGAGTCCTAGAGACTACTTCCTTTTTCCTGATTCCATCAGGGTATTTTTCATAGGTACAAGTATTTACACATTTTTGTAAAGGACTTGAATGAAAAACAACTTGTCGCATTCAAGTTTTCTGCATGTCTTTTGTGCCGTTTGATCAGTAACACTCTTAAATCTTCAGTCCCACTACAGATGTATTTAAAGGATTTATTCCTTCAGGACTTTCTGGTGTCTGAAAATGTTTGAAAAGCTTTGTTCAAAGCTGTGTTTCATATTACAGCTGGTATAATACAGAGATTTGTTGCCATTACCCAACTGATAATTTAGCTCCCAGCAACACACTGCATATTGCAAGGTCCCAACCCACAGAGCACTCGAGCGTTTGCTCAGGTTTAAGCAGAGAGGCTTTCCTGTTGGTTTTAATGAGCTTTGGCTGCATCTGGGGCATAGCTACGCTGTAACTTTGGTACAGAAAGATGTACAAAGAAGGCACGAGTGCCCGAATCTCACAGAACAAGAACATGTTGAATTCCCTCTTTGCCCTAAAGATGCAAAAATCTCTGAAGTTCAGTGACCCTGTACGTGTCCTTGGGTCTGAACACCAGGTTTCTCTTACAGGGACAGTAAAGTGTTCCAGAAGAGGATGAGTGGAGCTGGCTCGCTGAGCTGCCAGCTAAGGTAAATCATCAGAAACACTGAGGGCCAGTGCTGATTCAAGTCCTCAGAAGGGCTGAAACATCAAAGTTTAGACAGGTGGAAAAAGCCTCCTTCTGTATCAGATTTACAGCTAGAAAACATCTCCTGAACGTGGGTACCTAATCCAATCCAGCTGCATTCAGATAAAATACACACTGGGTCCCAGGACACTGGTCCCTCCACTACTTCACTTGTCTCTCACTTAGTCTTTTTGCTGAGACCTGTGAAATAAAAGGTACGGATTTTCCTCAGCATGAAGAAAATATTTTTCAGTAACTTGCATTTGCAGCTAAATACATTTCAAAAACCAAGGAAGAGACAATGATAATCACCAATATTCTACAGCTAACACCAAAAACTTTCAGCTGCTCTCCCAAGTTTTCTTTCAGAGCATATAGAGAGAAATGGGAAATTCAGAAAATAAGCCATCTCATTTGAGAGGCCACTAAGATAAGCCATGGTCTGGAGAGGGCTGCTTTTCTCCATCAGCTGTAAAGGGTCTCTAGAAGATGAGCTCAAGTGTAAATGTCTCAATCTTAGGCTACACCTGTACTATAGTGTCTTGAAAGAAATGAAATCTTGAAAGAAATGGCCAGTTTTAATGCAAAAAAATCATGATCAAGTGTCTATTGATGATGTATTCAGATTAATTACGTAAGCCCTATTGAATGCCTCTGGGTCAAGATCAGAGGGATCATCTCCAAGGGGGATCTTACAGTAGGGATCTGCTACTGACCTCCAAATCAAGAGTGTAAGGCCAACAAAGCAATATTTGGGTCACTTAAGCAAGCTTTGGGTCAACAGAATCTGGTTCTTATAGGTGACTTCAACTATGCAGGCATCTATTGGAAGAACAATACAGCAGCTTACATGTCATCCATCAAGTTCCTGGAACACGTAGAAGACTGCTTCTTCACACAAATATTATATGTGCCAACCATCTTGTCTAGACCATGCTTTCGCCAAGAAAGGTTGGACCAGATGATCCTTTAGGTCCTTTCCAACCTGATATTCTACAATTCTATGACTCTATGAAGTCATTCTTAGCTTTAAAGAAACGTAAAGTTTGGTGTAAGAATTGCAGTGGGGGGGTATTTTTCTTTTGTTTTGGAGGGCGTTTTTGGTTTTGGTTTGTGGTTTTGTTTCATTTTAATCAAAGTTCAGTATCCTTTACCTCAGGCTTTAAAAAGTGGAATGGCTCTGTGTTTCTTTTTCCTAGAGAACTGGACTATCTGGATGTACATAAAAGATGTATCTAGCTTTTTCTTAAATATTTCCAAAGCTGGAAGTTCCATTTCATCCCCAAACAAGCACTTTTAGTACTTCATTATCCTTTCTATTAGGACGTTTATCATGATATTCAAACTAAATCTTCCTAGCTGCAGTTTCAGTCCAGGACCTTTTGTTCTGTCCTGGGTGGACATGGAAAATAGCTTAATCCCTGGCAAAATGAGCTGACCACAGCATAAAATAGAATCAGTTCAACCCATTGGCAAAAGCTCTGAAGTGATACACTGAAATTGTTTTACCATATTAGTGTCGTTAAGTTGAAGTGATGAGATGGTGAGCTACAATCACTGGGGAAAAGTTTAAGAAGGGTAAAAAAAAGCACAGGTTAATGAGGTCAGATTTTTCTATCTGGTGACTGCAAACCAAACAAACAATTAAACTAGAAGTGGAGGGACAAAACAACCCCCCCAAGTAAGACATTCTGTTTGAGTCTATGGTAAGGGAAAATAGTCTGCTAGTGTGGAAACGGGCAAAGGCCTTTTTGTCCTCAGTAGAACTGTAATAATTTATGTCCACTACCAACCTGTTGTGAGAAGAAAAATCCTCATTGCCTTTGTTAGTCAAAATCAGCAGGGATGCTGACAGAGCAGCGTGGGACAGTAAATAGTATGGTGGGTCATAATGCCCAGATCCCTGACATATAAGGGAAGTGTTCAGTCAAGATTTTTCATCTAATAGGTTGTGCCTTTTGAGAAGACATGTGGTGTCATATTAGTAATTTATGTCACAGAACAACTAAAACTCGCTGTACAGCAACACCACACACTTCTGTTTTCCATGAGTTTTAAAGAGGGTATGATAACCATAAAATATCAAGTTTCATCACACCAAAGAGCTTGATGATTTGGGTGGTTGAGAACAGAAGGGAATAGAAGCTTGCTGTTAATTGGCACAGAAATGTGAGGTTTGGCATCTGGGAGGTGGAAATCACCAGTAACGGTGCAGAAAGGTGGAAGGATAGTGTGCCAGTTAGGGAAAGAAATGTCTGGGCAAGGGCAGAGTAGGAGAGGGAAATGGTTTTCTGAGGTAAAACAAGAAAGTCCCAGGATTTCCTGTAAACACTGCTGCAAATTCTTTCTTTGAGCTTTTAGGACAGTCACCATGAGGACTTACACATGAAAGGCTGAGTTGAGTTAAGGAAAGACAGATTTCAGAGTATAAATGGTTATCACAGAAACTGTGGGTTCTTTTTTCTCAAGATTATAATCAAATCAGGTTAAAGAAATACATTCGGACCTGGACCTTACATTTAACATGGACTATCCATGGGTTTGTTATCTGAAATGTGTGCTCAAATTTCTACAGGGATTCTGTCAAAATATTAATTGGTGTGGGGTACTGAGACTTGGAAATTCGTGACAGGATCTGCACCTTGGTCTCGACCTTTTCCAAATTGTGTGCAATTACATTGCAAATGGTGACAAAATATTCAATGGTCCTTTGATGTTGCACCAGTAGCATTGAATCCCAGTGAAGCATTGACAAAGGCAGTTGAAAACTACAGATAATCTTCCAAGATTGTTTTGTTTGTTTTATTGGTTGGATTTTTTTTAATGCGGTGATTTTCCTAGAACAGCAGTCTGTCTTCTCTCTATTAAAGGGGCTTATCAAACTTGTTATTGAAAGTAATAAAACTTCTTAATATCCTGAAATCATTTTTTAATGTCTGTATATTTTGCAGTTTGTCTTTTCCCAGCTTCTGCTGCCACTTGTTTCTTTTGCTATCACTGGAAGCATGCAGAGGATAAAAAAATGGAGAAAGGAAAAACAAATTGGAAGGAAAGGCTATATTGTTGCTTGAGATCAAAAGAAGGAATAACAGAGGTTATGAATACAAAATGCTGAAATACTCCCTTTTGAAAAAAGAACATTTTCATTTTTTAAGTTGTTCGTAAGGAGAGAAGCACATAAACTCTGGTGAGTGACAGTCATGTCCAAAACTAGTCTAAAACCAGTAGGTTAAAAACCTCAAGCTCTTCTCAGGAAATCATAAATACACAGTCTCTCAATCAGACGTGAACAATAGTATTAATCTGCTCCGGGATGATATGCGGTTTGCAACCTGCTTTTTTCCACCTTCTGCTTTGATGGTCTATTTTGGATCTTGACAAGCTGCCTGTCTAGTCAATTTGTTCTTGAATTTCTCCATCCAGCACCTGTTCTGCATTAAAACACGAGACTCTACAAGCAAGCATTCCCGGACCAGACATGAGGAAAACTCGGAACTCAAATGAACGTTCTGCTCCATTAACTTTCATAACTGGATGATGTCCTTTGTTTTTGAACATTGCTTTTAATGACCCCTGTTAAAGATGAAACAACTTTGAGTTTAGCTGTTACTGAATCACACTGTAATTTGTGTCTATTAAAAAAAAAAAAAGAAATAAAAAGCTATGAAATTTTTCTGCTCTCTATCTGCAACCTCAAGGCTGTCAAGTTAGACTCTTGACAACAAGGGTCATTTTAATTGACGTTACTTGCTCTAAAGGCACTTTTAGAGTTATTTTCCACTAGAAAAGAATGAAGAAGCAAAATGTGGAAAAAAAAAATGTTGGTAGAGAACATAAAACTCACTCAGCTCTGAATAGGGGCATAGGGTTTTTGCTTCATCACATGCTTAAAAACAAGTGCTGAAGCACTGTGCTGAATTTGGGTAGCTCAGCAGGGGGAACCAAGCGATGCCCTGAGAAAGATTCCTGAGCACATTTGTATGTCTGCAACTGTTCACAGTTTTAACCAAGTTACACTTTAGCAACACATCCTTTGTCACTGATCCATTGTAAAAAGCATGCATGCTCTTAACCTATTCCAGCTGCAAAAAAAAAATGTCACCTGAGACACTACACTGGTGTCTATATTAGTGCCATGAAATTGCTCAAGTGAAGGCAATTTACCCAAATTCGGGGAGGTAGAGTGTAAAAGTATGTCTCTTGTGGAATACTGCAGAACTTCTGAGAAATGTTAACCACATGCACCAAATGATTGACTGAGTTATGCAGCACTCAGGGTGGTTTCAGCTTGCAGATTCAAACTCAAGTTTTACATGAAAATGCGCAAGTTTCTGTGTGTGAAATGGTGGTGTAAGATCTCATTTCAATTGGTGGAAAAACAGTCAATGTACTCCGTGAAATTTAGAGCGGAGTTCATCTGAGAAGGTAGTAGGGGTGCAATTTAGTTGCTTAAATCTAAGCAATTATTACCATCTGTGATACCTGCTGGTATCCATGACATCCATGCAGGGGTGGTGACCATAGCACAGGGCCTGGTACAGACCTGCCTGGCAGAGACACCAGGTGGGATCCACTTGAGCATCTCGAATGAGGCTTCTGTATATTGATGACTGAACTGAGCTCAAAAGTTCCATAGACTACGATGGCAGTTTCCACACCCAGCCCACTGGTTGCTCCCTATAGGTGGGCACCTATAGTTACATGTCTAAATTTTTAAATGGAACTCCTGCCTGAAGGAGTAACTCAATTCCCCACATTTCAACTGAAAATGCCTTAGATTGTCTTGCTTGGCCTCCAGCTGCAGTTTGAGAAAGACAGCTCTCCTGTAGATCTTGTGTCATGTCTACCAGTCCAGCTTGAACATCTCAGAAACCCTAGAACATTTGAAATGAACTAAAAACTAGTGTTTAAGCATTGAGTTGAATCTGCAACGTCCATTAAAATTGCCACCTTCCAAATTCTGTAAGATTTATCTCCTTTTCCAAGATTGTTGCCCAATGTCACTTAGGAGAGCTTTTTGAGCTGCAGTTAAGAACCTTCATAGCCAGTTATTCAAATACAGGCCATTAACCAAAAGGATTTGCACAAATCAGCTCCTGTGACAACAGGAAAATAGAGAGCTGGAGCCTTGATGGAACAGCAATAAAATAATCTGGGCTTTTGTATGAAAATGTCATTTAAGCATCCCTAGGGTATTTGAAGAGTAAACAACCAAAGAGGTTCCAGCAATGCATGAGTAGAAAGAATCTCATCTAATTCACTGCACTGCGTTGACTCAGGATATTCCTACTTTCCCTGATATCTCCCTAAAAAGTTTATTGTAATATCCCCAGAAGGAAATCCATAACATCTTTAAAAATTTTGCACTGCTTATTACCTAAATCTCAATATTCACTACCAAAGCTTTCTTTTACTATAAGAAAGCAAATAACTTTTTTTTTTCTTCACCCAGTGGGCTCAGAGGACAGTTGATTCCTGAAAGTTTTATAGCAAACTCTTTACTATATCTCAGAAAATTGGTGTATTCTTGTCCTTACTTATTTACTGCTTCAACGCTTTTTTTCCCCCAACATAGCAGCAGATATGCTTCTTTGTGACGACTTTCTCAAGAGACCCTGATTTCAAGACCCATTGTGTGTTGTACACATCTTTATTTAATAACAGACACCAGTGGAACAATTTGGGTATCTAAAAATCAGTATCTAGAGCCACCTGAGGCACTGATAGGTACTCAAGACATTTGCACAGGCCTGATAGAGGTGACAGAAGACCAGTGGGAAACTCACAATCATCTGACTGAAACTGGAGATCTAGTGGAATAACTTTAGTCATCTAAAATGTAATTAGATTTCTGAGACTAGATAGATGAGTCATTCTTGAGTATATAAAGCAATTTTTGTAGCCTGTGTTTTGCAGATGGAGGGGAAAGGTCAAGGGAAATGCCGTATCCAGCATCAAAAATTAATTTTCTGGTAAAAAGTCAGGTGTCAAATGTAGAGCACTGGAGTCTCTAGGTTGTGGTTTGGCCAAGGTTTTGAAGTTGTATTGTACACCCCAAGCACAAAAAGTTGTACTCGAGTCATTGGCTAGGATCCTCATTCCTACTCAGAAAAAAGGTTGTGTTCAGACCAGTTTTATAAGAGTCTTATGTCTCACCTTGGTTTTCCTCTGTTGGTTATGCAGGGATCAGAGTCAGGGAAAGGCATCTTGAGATAAACCCATACATTTCTATCCAAAATCTAAGATATTGTGACAGGTGCCTAATATTACTTCGGGTATAGTAGTGAGTGGTCTGAGTAGGGATTATTGCTCGCAGCCTGACTAACGTGTCCCACATAAATGTTGATTATCTCCTTTATGGACAAGTTCATGTGGTTCTCTACAATTTTGGGGTTAGCAATTAACCTTCCCCATGACATCCCCTGTAATTAGTATCAAATACATGTTTAGCCTCAGGAATATCTGGGAAATAGTGTGGCCAGGGTAATTGCAAAGGCATTTGTAGAGTTTTTAATAGGGACCACTGTATAAAACTTTCCTCTGTTGCCGATTTTGGCATGCCAGCCTATATTTTCTCAATCTTTTATAAAGAAAGGTGTTCCAAATGGTTTATTTGCTGCCTTGTCTCCATTTCCTGACCTCTTTCTTATTAAAAAGCTGAATCGATTTGCCTGTCTTGATGAGACTCAGGTCTTGCACAAGTTTAGCAAAGTTCTTGCATTAAGGATTAGCTAAGGCTTTAACCACCCAGCCAAACATTACCTACAAGCAATGAGATGCTGTTGTGACTTATTTCCTATTTAACATCTGTGTTTTTAATAGATGTGAGAACCGAAGAGATACGATGCAATAGAGAAGACAACAAATTGAACCTAAAATGTGCATATTCTGGCTGTGGGTTGTCAGTAAAGTCTCAAACCGGGCTGCTGCCCAAAAATGGCAGTTGCCATCATACAAACATACTATTCCTTTTCTTCTTCCATCTGTCTTAAACTTGCTCTTGGACAACAGTGCTGACTTCCCAGCTGCGGCACAGGACATCCTACCAGCTGCTGAGAAGGGCTTGTGCTTTGCAGTAGAATTGGACATGGGGAGAGTGCTTTCAGTTTCCCAAATGCTGATGTCTCCACTGCAGATTATAGTCAACTATAGATTCGCTAACAATCCCCTATAGAATATAGGGATAGAGTCAGTAGAGTTTAGGAAAACTGCTTTAATAAAATGAGGCAAAGCCCCGGGTTTCTTGCTAGAAGCCCTATCTGGTTTTATGACATTCAGACCTATTAGTGTGGGAATAATTCTGGGCTAACATAACTGTCATGTTTGGGGATGCATTTTAGAGAGAGACAGAGCTCTCCTCAGAGCTCTGCACTGTACCAAGGTTCTAGTTTGAAAGTCACCTCTGGAACTCATTATGCTAATGGCTGATAACCCACCAGCATTCAGTGAAACCATCAAGAAGGCTCAAGATAATGCTGTTCCATTACCTTTCCAGGTAAATCATGGCTTGGATCACCAGCAGACATACAAACAAGTTCTCTTCTCACTTTTAGGGCAACAGATGATATTCTGAGGAGAGACTGGGACCTTGACAGGTCCAGCGGCTAGAGGAGGCTATTGACACTTCCTAACCCTAGGGGTGGCATTCAGCTTGCAGATTCAGACATCTGAATTCAAGTATCTATATGCAATGTGTTCATACGAATGGGATATCTTATTTGTCATTATAGCTTATGTAGATCTGGGGCCAATATAATTTGCCAAAATGTAGACTCCTAGTGCCATTTCAGGCACCCTGAGTTACCTGAAATTTTGCCGTGGGCCTTGTCATTGGTCCTGTGGGAGGTAGGGTACTTGGCCTAGGGAATCTCAAACAGCATCGCATATCCATGTTGAGGAAGTCAAACTGACTCTAGGCTCTATCTTGACTGTGATGGAAGACAGAATCATAGAACCATAGAACTGTCTGGGTTGGAAGGGACCTTTCAGATCATTGACTCCAACCATCGACCTAACACTGTAGGACACTCAGTGCACCCACACCTAAATGTGGGTGTCTAGATGATCTAGCTCTAAGACAAGTATCTATATTAGGAAGCTAATCTTTCTGAGTCTCCTCTATAATTAATAAATATTCCCTTGTGAGGGCAATTCAGAACAATGAATTGGATCCTTCCCCTAAATTACTCTTTGAAAGAACCTTGTATCTCTCCATTGACTACAGGGTAACACTGGCGCATCTGGACTGTTAGTGTTGCCTCTAATTTAGATATCTGACTTACTTGGGATCACTGCTACAGCAATATATATCCCAAGTGATGCACATGTTCTTAGGAAAATCTGTACCAGCTTCTTTCCCTGGGGAATGGAAAGTTCTGTTGTTATTTTAGTTTCATTCCCACCCAGGATGGGGTATAAAACTAAGTACATGTATGGCTGTAACCTTTGTGCTGTCCAAGACTGATCCAAACCTCATCAATCTCTAAGGCGGATTTGCCCTGGCTGGGGTGGCCCTTGAATCAGGCCTACAAGATCAAAGATAAAAGGCAAGAGAGCCAAAGACATATTTAGAAATATAATCAGCTAGCCGTAGCTACACTCTTAATTAAATTGCTACAGGCCAACAGCTGCTCTTTAGGGAGTCTCTAAACTCTAACACATGCCCCTATATTACAGTAGTAAAACCAAGGAATAATTTTGCTCGACAATAGCTTTCCTGTGTGCATTGAAATGGCCTAATATACTTTCATGCCTGAATTTAGTGGTTTGAGGGTAAATATATAACTTTGAGGTTTTCTTTTTTTTTTTTTTTCTTTCTTTTTTTCCTGGTCCTCTAACCATGATGTCAAAGTAAGGGAAAATATTTTGTAAAAAACCAAATTAACAAACCACAAGAAATCCATATGGCATTTCCCCTCATCCTCCCCACTGTCTAACTCCTGCAGCTGTGGAATCCAAAGTATACCTTTTCTCCACAAATATACCCCTCTGTGGACATTATTACCACAAACCTTAAACCAAAGCTGATGGCAGAAGTGGGAAAGACCTCTTTTAGAAGGAGCTACCTATAAAGAGTAGGGTACCCCTTGAGTATCCCATCCCTTCAAAGGGTAAGGGACCACAGCAAGGGGAGATCAAGTGAGGGAAGGCCAATGAAAAGGGTTCATCATAACCCAGAAGGTATCATTCAAGCCTTACAAAGTGAGGCCCTGCTTCCCAGAAAGTAGCTGGATATTGCCTGCTGATGGGAAGTAAAGAATACATATTTTTTGTTTTCCTTTCCTCCTGCTTTTCTTTGTTAAGTTGCTTTTATCCTTACCTGTGAGCGTTCCATCATATTTTCTTCCCCTGTCCTGTTGAGAAGGAAGAATGATAGAGCAGCTTGGTGGGCACCTGGTGACCAGCCATGGTCAACCCACCACAACTGTGCAAAGCCTGGCTCTGTCTTCTTGACAAGCTACTCACAGGTACCAGCAGGCTGCTATTTGGTCCACGCAAAGCCCTGTCTGCTCCAGCCTGCACAAACCCAGTTCCCTCAGCCTCTCCTCACAACTCCATCTCACAATCCTCTTGGTGGCCCTCCACTGAACTTCCTCCAGTGCGTCAATGTTTTTACTGTAACTTCAGCCCAAAACTGGGTTCAATATTCTAGATGTGGTCTGAATTTTGGTCTAAAACAAGAGCCAGTCATCGCTCCTTCTTTCACTTGATAGATACATGTCCCACACACTACATTTTTTTTCCAGAAAATACAAGAAAACCTAGGCCTGAGATTTACAAAACCTGACTTTAGATGCCTGAGATGAAAAGCCCTCCTCCTTCGCTACAGATCCCTACCCTCCAGCCTACTGAACTGTATCTGGATACCTCTTAGGGTAAGATGAATCAAATTTAAGCAGATCACTTTTAGCTGTCTAAAGTTAGTAATTAGAAACTTCATTCATATTATCCCAACCATCTATAAATGTTGGGAAATAATTGAGTATTTCAGTATTGAATATTTCAGTGTATTGCTGCAAGGAATATTCTATCCTCCTTTAGAAGTTATGAAAATGTCTGTAGATCATGTCATCCTACAATCCCATGGCAAACTGAAAAGTCTGGGAGCTTGCACATAAATACACTTATAAGCTAATTGCATGACTCTCAAATAAGCACTCAAATATTCATGCCTGCCAACCTCTTTCCCTTACAAGCTTTCCCACTCAACGCCTTCTGTTTAAAGCAGAAAAGCTCAATGGAGAAAGCAGGTGAACTCCACTAAAGCAGCACACAGTACATTTGAATTCTCCTTTATGAAATGGCTGGTTATTTCATTTAGAATTAAATAATGAAGGATTTCTACATCTCTCGGTCTCTCAATTCTCTGAATGGCTTTCTTGCTATTGACAAATTAGCCTTTTTGCAGATTGCACTGAAAATATGTATGTGTGATGTCTATGTGTGTGCATGTAAAACAATTTTAGGCTATGGTTAGTGTTTAAAAAAAAAGCAGAGTAAAATAGGAGAGTTATTTCTGGAGAGAAGCCAAAGGAGAATGAGAAAGTACCAGCATGCTCAGATGCAGAGGTTTTTCAGAGGTCAAGTAGGTGAACACTGGGTGGCCAAGGACTATGGAAAGGTCCCAGCAGTTAGGAGAGGTTCAGCAAACCAGTTTGGTGGCTTCACACACAGCCACGTTGCTCTGCCTGGCTCATGGTGAGTCACAGAGCCGAGAGAAGCCATGACAATGTGGTACAGCAGCAGCGGGACAAAGTCCCGTTCCCCCTGCTGCCCCCATCGTCTCAAGTCATACCAGGGATGTGTCCCAGTGGGCAGCACCACCAAAAATGAAGGGCAAAGTAATCTCAGTGGTCAGCTTGAGCTGTCTGTAAATGACTTCTGGCTGCTACCTGTGGCTTTCTGCAACAGAGATCTACACCAGCTGCCAAACCCACCTGGCTTTTGGGGGAAAAATATGCCCACATTAAGTTCTTAAAGAGCTGCAGATGGTGAATAGACCCCTGGTGTCTGCAGTGTCAACACGTACAGATGAGTTACTCTCTCTTCTACCTCCTTATAGTCGCAGTGGGGAATGAGGATTTTAGAGGATAATTCATCTGAGTTACCATCAACACAAACTTTGGGACAAGAACCACACTCCAGTTTATTGAATGTATTGAAGACACCTCTGATGACAATAGAAAGAATTCAGAATATCTAGCTCGGATGGAAATGTTGACCCTTCATCACGTAAATCCCATAGCAGATACTTCATAATATACTGCTGTCTTACAGGATTCTGTCCAAGGACACTTATTCTGTGCTTTGGCATCCTGTAACAGATGTGAGAAATGAAATCTGCAGGGCATTAAAGGATATTATTCTCAGAAATTGCTACCTTTGTGTGAGAGGAGAATCATTCCTGTGTATATGGCAGGCAGAGAGTACCTCAGAGAATTCCTCATTACATCTCTGTGGTTCAGCCAATTGTCTGCAAGGTGCTGATTACAATCACTGTCCACGTCTTTCATTGTACAAAGGAAGGTAATCAGGAATCGTAAAAGAAATTATCAAGGCCCCTAAATCAACCCACATCCTACAGAAACTCAGAGATGAGCACAGTTGAAAAGAAGATGGCAAGGGAGGACAGGAATACAAACTGGCTTTCAGCAATGCACAGTTGTGCCAGTTTCCCTCAGACTTCAAGAAAGCCAGTAAGACATGATCCTTTCAGTAGTACCAATTTACACTCACAGCTAAGTCAATAATTGCGTATATTTGGATTTTGATTTATATCAGGGAGATGAAACTTTCAGAAGGTTTCATAGGTAGGAAGGGACTCTTATAGCAGCTGATTCCTGACCCCACTTCAGATACTATTCAATTAATGTTTAATTCAAACGAGTCTGTAATATAAATACTCCCTCTGCCCACTTGCAGAAGTCAAAAAATATCCCTCTTGAGTAAACTCCTGTGTGAAATGCAGGATCCCTACAACCTCAAATCAAGAGCCTTAAAATGTACCAGCAGAGGGAAATAGGAGGAAGCCTGGATATTGGCAATGTCAGAAGTCCCAATAGGGGGAAAAAAATAAAAGAAAGAAAAGGAAACAGTGAGAAATTGTCTCCTGAGCTGACCCACTGTCAGTTCAGTAGCAGGAATTTCCACTTTTGCCCTGTATTTGGATCAGAATTAAACACAAGAGATGGCCTTGTGTCAAACTACCTTTCATTTAATTGAGGTAAAAACTCTTACTTTCCATCCTCCAGTGGCAAACTATGGCACAGGCAGACTCATTTTCATGCCCAAGGCAGGAAGCTCTCTGTGATCCACAGAACCCCTCAAATACCTTCTCCCCTGATGCATGAGACTCCCTGGAGGAAAGGATGCCCTAGTGTCCAGTCCCATACTGGAGCTCAACCTTCATGAAGACATCTGAGGAGATGGTGCTCACCAGCATGTAAGTGGCTTCTTTGAAGCCTTTGAGATCCATCAGCCCAGCCAGTTGTACCTACTGCTTGGAAACGAACGAGAAGGAGAGAGGACCACAAGGGTATAAACATCTGGCTGTGGGAAAGGTGAGAGATGAGCCTACCATAGGTGTTTTGGGACTGGTAAGCCTGTACAACTATCTAGCAAGCCAGGAGTAAAGTCTTTTCTGTAGGACCTAAAACATAAATTTGTGTGTGTGTGTTTATACCACTGGATCCCTGCTCACTGGGGACTTTCAGCAGGTTTTGTGGCAGGGAAATTGTTCCTGGGTAAAAAGAAGGCCAGAGGTGAGGCTGGGATTGCTTGAAGTCCCTCCAAGTCTGAAACATTTGCCCGCCCTTGGGGAAACTTTGTGCTTGTCTGTCTGGTCATATCCACGCATATTTTTCTTTTTCTTTTTCTTTTCCTTTTCCTTTTCCTTTTCCTTTTCCTTTTCCTTTTCCTTTTCCTTTTCCTTTTCCTTTTCCTTTTCCTTTTCCTTTTCCTTTTCCTTTTCCTTTTCCTTTTCCTTTTCCTTTTCCTTTTCCTTTTCCTTTTCCTTTTCCTTTTCCTTTTCCTTTTCCTTTTCCTTTTTCTTTCTTTTTCTTCTTTCTTTTTCTCTTTTTTATTTGTTTGTTTCTCTTTCTCCTTGAGGGGTTTTTGAGAGAGGCCACCCCCTGGAGAGTGGAAGGAGGAAGAAGAAGGGTCTGTCTTTTCTTTATGCAATATCCAGGCAGGCTGGGGACAGGCTGAGCATCTTGCTGTCTTGCAAAAAAACCCCAGCCAAAATAGAGCTAACATGTCTTTAATGGTGGCACTGGGGAGGGGGTGGTGGAGCTTTTTTGGGTATCTTCAGGAGCTGTTGTCTTTGGCTGTGCTGCCCTGTCTCTAGACGCTTCCTGTCTTTCTGAGGTTTTGTTAGTTTATAGAGTATCTGTGTTGGACTTGAGGTTCACCCTGGATATTGGTTCTTGCTGTAGTCAGCAAAAGTAAAGAGAATGGAGAAAAAGACAGTCTTGGGCTCCCTGCCCAGCAACCCACCTCCCCATGAAGCCTCCAGAGCACTGTTTCCTGAGAGCAGTTTCTGGAACAGATGTGCTCTTATGGATTACGGGCAAGTTATTTCTACCACTTCGTTTTAAAAAGTTTTCCAACCCTAAACACGCAGACATCCTGGAGACCCAGCTCCCCTCTTTCCACCTCACACCTCCTCTTTGGCAGGAAGGAGACCTGAAATTTCCCTTTTACATTGGAGGCAGCGTTTCATCCTTCATTATGTCTCAGCCAGCACAGGACCAGACCAAGCATCTGTGAAATGGAAAGGGATATCTTTGCTAAACACTGTGGCTGGGCTGAATGCTTCCTATAATCTGATCTGCCACAACGTGTTTCAGACATGAAGTCTTGCTCAGGATGTATCTCGGGCATCATATACCTGTGCTGGCTCTACTGTCTCTCACCAACTTTACCTTGTAGGCATGACTATACCACATATTGTTTGTATAAATGCAAAGGGAGATACAGACCACTATACTATGACTCTCCAGGCTCAGGTACCTACGCAGAACTACATGTAGACAGACATAGATGTCATATCCTCTCCCTTCCCAAACATATTTCACCCACGGTTGGGAATCAGACAGAGACACAGGCACACAAAAAATTGGTTGCAAAGCCATATGTAGTCACATACATGAAAGCATCTATATTGGAATCCGATTGGACACAAGGGGAAAATTTTTCACCATGAGAACAATCAGCCATTGGAATAATCTCCTCAGGCAAGCAGTGGATTCCCCAGCATTGGACACTTTTAAGATTCAGCTGGGCAGGGTGCTGGGCCATCTTGTCTAGATAGTGTTTTTGCCGAGAAAGGTTGGATCAGATGATCGTTGAGATCCCGTCCAACTTAGTATTTTATGATTCTGTGATGTAACTCAGATAAATACAAGATGTGTGGGTACTGATATCCATAACAGATGTTTCTACATCATCTCATCTTATTGATAATGACTAAAAAAGAGTTCTCTAGAAAATATAAGGATATGTTCATTGAAGAGAAATGTTTGATGCTAGTGTCTGAACTGTGGTTAGAAACTGATCCCCCCAAACTGCCCATCAAGGAATCCCTTTTCCTTGTCAGCCATCACAGGAGGGCAGGCAGTAAATGCATCCAGTTAATGAAGTCCTCAATAAATTACTGTGTGAAAGGTCTGCGATTGGGTGACAAGGTACCTGATACAATCCCTCCATCCCTGCAGGAGAATGGCAGCAATGCCATCTCCAGTTCCTTGTGACATTATTCCTGGGAGCAAAGCACCCTCTGGTTTTGATTCCATTCTTTATCCTGCACTTTTTCCCTGCAGGTCTCATGGGAAGGAGCAGCTCATTAGATCTTTGAGGTGATATTAGTCAAAGCTGTTCTACACAACACCATGTGGGTCAAATTATTCTGACATGTTCCCATAAACTGTGGCTGTTTTTTCATCCTGAGAGAACTTTATTTAGCTTTCTAGATGGTTGCTGTATTTTAAGCTCTGTCCAGGAGCAGCATGAAATTGCCAACACAGCCTAGGGCACACACTTTACCACCCACAAATCTGTATGCCATGAACCAAGTCTAACCTTGAAACTTCTTCAAACAGTATTTTTGACTTCTGTTAGAAATATGAACCAGTCCCCTGTGGCACATATTTTCACTTGTCTTCTGAGGTTTTACATTTCAAGTCTTAGCTTTTATGGCAAACTGGGCATTGGAGCAGAATTTGGCATCTTGATGTTATTTCTGCATTATTTATTAATGTCTGTATGATTGCATTTTTTGCAATGTTTGTGTACACAAAAACAGGGTCTGGACAGTAGTCAGTATTTCTTAAGTATTTACCCTGGCTCTGAAACAGACTCCAGCTTTGACCTTGGAAAGAATCACTTTAATCCATCACCCCTGTTCTAAATAGCAGCAATGGGAAGTTGACTCCTATGTGTATGTGTGAGTGCCCTACAGCAGAAGCCCCCAGGCTCTCAAACCCATTTATCATAAGCACTACATTGTTAGCCATGGACGAAGAGTCTCTTTTAACAGAAATAGTCTGTTTCTTTAGGATAAGAACTTCAAGGTGCTCTCAGGTGTTGCACGGCTCCCTGAGTAGCCCCAGCATCCTTCTAAACTCTGCAGCTCTGAGGCCAGTTATTCTCCTCCCAGAAAACTCCCCCTCAGTCGAGATGAAACAGGGCCAGGCTATGGGTACATTACAAGGGTGACACACTAGTATCGGCATTTATTAATACTGGTCCTATCTGATATCACATGCACTTAAGACTGCAGTGCTGCAGAGGTATCGTTATGTACACATCACTGCTCTACCCGTGCACTCGCTGCCGTCTTCATTGGCACTGCTGTGAATAAAATCCTGTTATTTGCATTTGTAAAGGGAGATAAAAGCATTTAGACATGACGCCAGATGCATTATCGCCACTCTGCACACGGCCAAAGACCTTGCTATTTCCTAAATTCACTAGCTTGATACTTAATCTAGATTTCAGTCATGTCTGAAACGCTGCATCTCGCAGTTCAGGCTTATCGCAGGGGCGTTTGAGCAGGCGTCTTCACCGCTGCGCACAGACTATAACAATAAAAAACAAGCAGTCTTGCCTGTGTAATTACCTTCACAGCTTCTGCACCAGACAACACTCACACCTTTTCATGCTCTTGAACAACATATATAAAGGGAGAAACGAGCATAAACACAGTTCACTGCATCGACTCATGGTTTGAAACAGCCCTTTTAGCCCAGTGGTTGTGCTTATTATAGAGGGTAAAATTCTCCATTATATCACCTGCAGCAAGCATGGAAACCGATCCCAACACTGTCTGCAGGGTACTCCAAAACAACAGGATCTGGTCACGAAGGGACAACGTCCCCTAAGGGATGGCATCAGGGAGCTTTGAAGCCGGGCAGTGTTCCTCTGGGAATGCCTCTAAACAGGGACGTTGACCACGTCGTTGGAGACGATGCAGTTTCCAGCTTTTTGTCGCAACATTTCTTCAGGTGATTAAATATTTGCAGAGCCAACATGCCCACACTTCGCCGCTGAGCAGGACGTGACAACGTGAGTCAGCTGTAATGTGAATGCAGGAGAAATGCAAAGAAAAGTCTCAGAAAGAAAAACTCCAGCTTATGCGGGTGTTGGTAACTTTTCCCAGACTAGAATTCGTCCCCATTCTCCAAAACAGAAAGGTGTAATTATTCTGCCCTTTTTCATTTACAAATTGACCCCAGAAAGTCATGGAAATTTGGGCTTTACTTTGAAGAATTTTCTTCTATCATTTTTCATCCAGTTCCTGCACACTGTAATGTTGCTTAAAATGGTATTTTTTTTTTGTCAGTTGCTCACTTTTTCATGAATCACCAGGCTAACATCGTAAATATGCATTTTGATGAAAACAATGGTTTTGAAAGGAACTAGACTGTAAATGGCACAGTGAAGCAATTGTTTTTTTGTTCTGTTTTGGTCTAGCATCAAGCACAGCATGCTCCCAGTCAATGGCTGTAATTCTTGGCAAGAGCAATGATTATTAGGGATTTACAAATTAATGGCAATTAATGATGAGTAGAAGTTACTAACGGTGCCTCTGTTCACTCTGGGCTTCGCTCATCATGCCTGTGATACTGGAATGTATTAATGTAATACTGTGTGTGTGCTAGCTGTCTCCCACATGCATGCATTGGCCTTCTCTCTCTACTTTCTATTTTTCAAAACGTATGACACTCCATTTGTTGGACAGTAAAAGAGGGTCCCTCCTGGGACCTCCTGGGGGAATTTTACATTGCTGAACCACAGAAAAGAAATTAATCTTCTGCGAGGACTTGACGGAGGCAGAGATCTCTGCAGTCCACTGCCACGGTGTTTCTGTTACTTCAATGTCCTTCCATTTCAATCTGCTGCCTTTTGTGTCTGTGTGTCCCAAATGACACAACCTGGGACCTCCATCATGCAGGACAAATGTGAAAAGATACATCACATAAGCAAAAGGGGCCTTCTGGAAAGTCAGTTGCCAATGGATTTTCCAGTAGTGTCTCTGTTTTTAAGTATCTGTGCACGTAAGTTTGTCTACAAGTGTGCCTGGAAGAGGCTCACAAACTTACGTGCACAGATTTTTCATCCAGACCAACCCTGAGTGTGCAACTGTGATACTGTCACTCTGTCTGGTGTGCATGATAGAGTATGAGTATGCTGAATTTCTACTCTTATACGTCTTTCACAGAAGTTACAGAAAGATACTACTGATACTTTATTTCTGGCAAGCCAGTTTGAAGTTAGGGTGGTAGACAAAGGTGATGGCCATAAGTCTACCTTAACTCAGTTACGTTCTTTGGAAGCTTTGAGCTGAAGATACACACTGAGTTTAAACTGGAGAAGTACTTGGTGCTGTGTGACCATGGGTTTTGAGGTTGTTTTGTTGGTTTGTTTGTTTGTTTGTTTGTTTTTAAATCTGTTACTAGGCTCCCAAAAGCCTAGCATCATCAAACTAGAAGCTTCATCCCAGAAACATCAAACCACATCTTGAGAGATTCTTTGTAAGTCTGTGTTATTTGGGTGTTTGTGTGCTTATTCCTGTGCACCCATTGATTCTTCCTGGTGGGAACAGAAGCACAGCTTCAAATGCTAGTGCTGTCCCAAATGACACAGTTGCTTCAATTCAGTCTAGGTCTACCTACACACATACATACTTTTCTTTCTTCATTTCTCCTTTTATCTTTGGCATACATCATAATTCTCCTGTGGCACTTTTATTACAGGAAAGTGAAGGAATTCACAGAACAGCTAGTTCAGAAACACAGGCACTTTTGGATTTATAAATGAAAACATTCATTTTGCTGTTCTGGAGGGCTTTTGACATACTTCAACAACTTCACCAGATAAATGGGAGAAGACCGATAGATGGACATAGGCTATGTAAGAAACTTTAGGGAATCCAAAGAATTTTCTATGTTAAATAAAACTGGGAAAAAATAGCTCCACTGTATCACAAGATGTTTGGTGAATTCATAGGTCATGTTGTCTACATTATGCAGTGTGGTTGCATCTCTGCATAAACACTCATATATATATTTAAGATCAGTACATATAATCCGATATTAATTCTACTAGTAAACATGGATTCACAGGTATTTTCACATCATTACCACTCCAAAAACACTTTCCAAAATCAGATAAGAAACCTATTTTACTTTGGGGGGGACAGTATCTTGGTGGGGCAAGAAAGGGGCAAGAAGTAGTAAACAGACAAGGTCTGTGAAGAGAAAGTCTGTCTGTAAGCAATTCAGTCCAGCTTACAAGTTGAATAGGATGAATGTCATCCATAAAAATTCAAAACAAGACTTGCAGAAAATATGCGTATATCTGAGCAAACTGGGGCTATAGCCTAGAGCAGTGCAAATCATAGAATCGCTGAG
>VXBH01005515.1:0-21908 GCA_013400035.1 Rynchops niger
ATGGCTTCCAGCTCGTCCCGCTTTTTGCCCATGCTACATGCACTCATGTAGATGCACTTGTGGTGGGCTACTGATTTCACCTCCATCCTTGGCCTTTTATCCCTAGGCTCATTACTAGTGGGCCTGGTTTTATCCCCTTCCCACTTCGATACTAGTTTAAAGGCCTGTCCATGTTGACCTATGTATCCCAAGCACTTTATAAGGCACTTTAACCATTCGGGATATTTCTAAAAGGCAGGACAGCTTTCACTGTCTGGGAGAGTAGTTCATAGAATAAAAAAGAAAACAATTTTGCCACAGGAGAAAGAGGTATGTTACAGAGATTAGGAAGTTCTTCCATGACAGAAAGCACATGCTATTTTTAGGATGAACTCACATCCTGCCACCATATCCAGCCTAGAATATCCCCTCTTCTTCCTTGTTTACACATTGGGCAGAATCTATTGTGTTCATAAGGACTGTAATATAGTTTCTGGACTTAGTTCTCAGAACCACCAGAAATTTTCTTGTGAGTCCTATGGAAATCACTGGGTTTTTTTACAGATCATTTTCCCTTTGGTAAATGAAGAAAACCTACTTTTCAGTCTCCATGACTGGAAAAAAAGAAACGGTGAGAAGTCCATTGTGTGGACCTTTAGATGAATGAATCCATGCATCTATGGCTGCAGCAGTGGATTCCTCATCTCCATTCTTCACCCAGTGACAACTTTCAGGTGGTGGTTGAACAAACCTTTCCCATCTCCTGCATGTGTGTGAGGACAGTACCAGTGTGGACCGTAGTCACACCTGTGTCTCCTCAGCCAACATATAGCTGGTGAAAAAAAAAATAATGAGCCTGACAATTTGTACGTACAGCCAAATCATGTTGGTCATCACTGTTAGGGGACCCATACTTACATTCCAGCATCCAGAAATGATGTTGCTAGTACCTGAACTTTCATGGATAGTCTCTACAGAAAAAGGAATAATGACAGTTTCAATATACTATATGCTACAGCTTTGCTAAGAACCTGTGGTGGGGTTTTTTTTGGTACCGATGAGGGTACACTTCAAACACTGTCCAGTTTCCAATTTCCCCTAGCTGAAGTGGAAAAACTGGACAAAATCCAGCAAAGACTTAAGCACCCACCAAGTTGGTCAGGTGCTTAGGACATTTGCATAGACTGAGGGAGCTGGGGTCGTTTAGTCTGGAGAAAAGAAGGCTGAGGGTAGACTTATTGCTCTCTACAACTACCTGAAAGAAGGTTGTAGCTAGGTGGGTGTCAGTATGTTCTCCCAAGCAACAAGTGATAGGATGAGAGGGAACAGCCTCAAGTTGCACCAGGGGAGCTTTAGATCGGGTATTAGAAAAAATTCCTTCACTGAAAGGGTTATCAACCATTGGAACAGGTTGTCCAGGATAGTGCTTGAGTCACTAGTCCTGGAGGTATTTAAAAGACATGTAGATGGGGTGGTTAGGGACATGGTTTAGTACAACTTGGCAGTGTTAGGTTTATGGTTGGACTCAATGATCTTAAAGATCGTTTCCAACTTAAATGATTCTATGATTGTGACTATTTCTGCATTTAGCACACAATTTTTAGTCTCAACGATGCAACTGTGCCAAAGCTTCAGCCATAGTCTATTCCTTGACAGTGGGTTAATCTTTGAGGCAATGCCACAACCAAAGCACTCTGGAATGCTCTTAACAGTAATCACCAACTACAGGGAGACTCAGCAGTTTAAGATTAAGTATTTACCTAAATGTTTTGCATATAGCTCAAAAAACCTCTTTGTGTCATTATGATGCTACCACAGTATGAACTTTCTGGAAGCTGTAAAAGCATAATTTAGGGAGACAATATGAGCCTCACAAATAAGCACACACCCAAAAGCACACGAATGGGCAGATCAAGGGAAAGAATTATTGTTTTGTTAAGACATGTATATTTTTTATAGTTCTGGTAGAGGTAGCCCTGAAAAATATCTGTAACAAAGAATTTTATTTAAGGGCTGAAACTATGTTACTGACATTCACAAAATATCCTGTAATTTTTTGCAGAGAGATTTAATTATACCTTTTGTTCTACGCATCCATTGAAAGATCTTCTGGTTAGCATTAATTTGAATTCTATTGCAACATAAATTAATACAACTTAGACACATTTATCAGCCCTTTAAATAACAGGTTGATAATGTGTCCAGGCAGTATATTCTTGAAAAGAAGAAAAAAGACATACAATTAAAACCTGAACTACAATTCTTTTGCATTTCAGAAAGTTAAAAAGTAGCCTGAAGCAAGATTACCTCAAAGAGAAAATCTGGACAGTAGCTTTGCTTCAAGCAAAGACGTAAGATTATTTAAAAGAAAACAAAGTGCAGCAAGCATAAATCATATAGGAGGAGTAGGCAAAAAGGTCAACGAAAAATAAATGGGCTTGTACCTATTCGTTATTATAAATTTGAATATATTAAGCTCCTAAGGACACCTGCAAAGATAGTATTAGGGTCAGAGTATTCAACAGGATAACTTAAATAATACCCTAAATTTAACAAATTATATTATGCAGGAGAATTTCCAAGTAGATTTCCTAACCCTTATGCAAAGAAACAAAATAATAATTCTAAACGGTTATAGTAGCTATGGAAAATCTGTTCTTTTGGCTAAAGAATATGTTCTTGATAGGCTAAACATTCAGTTTGCTGGTGAACAGGAATGCAGTAAACCCTAAGAAAATTAACTACCACCTTTAACAAAACCACATTATTTCAGCTCCCAGGACTTTTTTCTTGTGAAACTGCAGAATGTACTTACATTTCCTGACAGTATGTAGAAAAATCTAAGCTTTGTAGAATCTAAGATTTCTGAATACAGTGAAGTTAGGTCAAATTTCCACCTTTATCTTTTTTTGTCCCAAAGAACAAAACCAGTAATGGAATTAAAACTCTGAAGATTCAGCACACTGAGATTCCCAGAAAGGTTTTTTGTAAATTATTACTTCATCCATTCTTGCAGTAAACTAGATAAACTCTTCAAAAAAACCCTCTTGCAGTATCAGGGATTATACACTACATCACCACAACATATATATTGTAGTACTGAAGACAAAAGTAACTAAGGTTACTGTACAAAGTCATTAGAAAAAAATAGGTGTAGAGATTAAAATCAGGACTGTCAAAGCACAAACAAAATATGGGGTTTGTGTATACAGACATACATTTTCATGGACTTAAATATGTACATAGAATACAGCTATGCAAAGCCACGCATCCTGATCCAGTCCCACTGGAGCCAGCGGCAGGTTCTGAATAGACTTCGTTGGATACTAAATCACAATTACATAAAGGCTGTAACAACCTGTGGGGATTTTAAAGAAGAAATTGTTGCTGTTTGATGGAAACGTGGATCTTAGTGTCCTAACAAAAATAAGTAGTGCATTCCAGTTTTTTAAAAACCTCCCAGAACAGAAAAAAATAAAACTGAATTAAAAAAAAAAAAAAATATCTTCATACAACTGCCATTATTTCCAGTCACTTCCAGTTCTATAGTAGAGTGGTAAACTTAAAAAAGGAAACACCAGCAGCTTTTCCCTTATGATAATAAGGTAAAATTCCGAACCTACTTTTCAGACAAGTGTGTTGATACTAACCTATTTACCTAGGACCTTACCCAGGAAACCTGCCAGCCCTCCTTACAAAGTCAGAAATTCCTACTCAGTAGAACTGTGTAGAAGTAGTGACTTGACATTTCAAAATAAACCTCCCCTTGCACCTAGGGTCATATACAGATTAACCAATCACTCCAAGACCAAAATGGTTTTGAGTCACATCTGTGTCCTTTTATGACAGTAAAAGAACGGTACCAGGTGGCAATCCCAAGTCTCGCACTCACAAGATTCAATGGATATAAGTACAAAGAGCAGAACAAACTTGTCAGAGAGTGACAAATGAGTTATGATTCTGTCTGGATTTCCATTTTTTTCAGTAAAGATTTCAGGAGCTTGAAGAGTAGCAAGTACTGCAGATAAAAGTCAAGTATCACTACAATCAAGTCAAGCAGCAAATGGAAAGAGAACAACTGCAGTCAAGGAGGGAATGACTGTATTTCCGTCTCCTTATTTCTCTCCCCAGCACTGCTTGGATCTACATATTCCTGTCTTCTCCAAAGTCTGAGCACGGAGTATTACTTCCAGAAAGAGACATGTTGAGAATTTAAAGCTCTGGGGCCCTGCTTGAACAGAGATGGAACAGTTACCTTCCGGCAGGAATTAAAGCTGGTATGGAAATTTCACAAAAGGAATCAAAAGATGGTCTGGAAAGCAGCCAAAAGGAGATGAAAGGAACTTTAGGAGCATGAAGACACATACCAGAAGCACATGAAAGGGGACTTCAAGGCAGACCATTAGGTTTAAGAAAGTATCTGTTGGCTGGGTAGCAGGCTACGTGAACCAAGGGAAAATGCAAATTATTCTTGTGAAATATTTAGTCCCAAAATATCCATACTCTCTTATATAATTTCCACTCTTGACCATATCTCAGACACCTAGAAGAACAGATGTATTTTAGACTCAGACCAAATTTTTGAACTCTAAGAACTGATCAGCATATCCTTCACCCTCTTCTTCAAGTGTGGTATGTTACTGGATCTGAGATTCAGATTCTGGAAAACAACAGCGATGTGCGAGTTAAAACACAGAGCAACTATAGTTCACATCTTATATCACATTTATTGTGGTAAATACATGATATAGGCATGAGTATGAGACTTCCCAAAAACACTGGTATGATGAATTTCACCTCAACTAGAAACAGTGATAGAAGAAATAAATTTGGGAAGACTACACAGGGTACAGATGGACCTAGAGAACTTTGATTTAGATGAAGACTCCAGTAGGCTTGGTTGCTGCTAATAGACCAACAGACAGCAGCAGAGAGCTGTCATTTACCCCTGCTTTTTTGTAACATCATTAAAGAGTTAATATTTAGAAATAGTATTAAGGACAAAAAATGTGACTGCTACATTTCCAATGTTGTCACACAAAGGGCTGATAGCAGCAGCAATTCAGGAGTGCATTGAAAGGATGGTGAAGTCACGACCACTGTGACAAACTGCAAGCAGGAAAAAGAGCAGCAAATGGAGCACAGACAGAATCTGCATGCTTATGCACATATTTACTGAATCTCCAAAGTATTCTTCTTCTATGTTTAGTTTGTCTGCAACACAGAAAGTCTCTCCTCTCTGACACATAAGCTAATAAAACTTTCAAAATCATTTTCTTGTTCTCTCTTTTTATACAGAGAAAGTATATACAGAGGGGGAGGACAGAGCATGTCTTTGCTGAGACTCACTCACAGAACTGGAGTAACAAGCTGGCCCCAGAACAATCAGTTATTTTACAGGAACACAACATCAAGAGTGGCCAGTTTTTAAAGCCGCTAGCTTCAAAAGAAGAAATGGACTATCCACGGATATGATCTGGGTAGCCCCAGAGTTGAAAAGAGGGGCTGTGCGGATTCTGAATTGGTTAAAAGCTTCAGGGAACTGTTGGGTTATTGCTTTTAAGAGCTATTAGGATGAACAGGTGCTTTACCTCATCTCTGTTTCTGCCCTACGTGCTAGTATTGCACTTTGTCAATAAACTGTTCATCCTTCCATCAGTAAAAGCAGTTTTTGAAAAATAAAATGAAAACACTTACAGGAAAATCTTCCTGTGCTCCAGCAGAAGGTTTCTCAGTGGGCCGCAGAACAAGGAACAGAAAAAACAATGACTCTCTATATAAACTCGTGAGAATCACCACTTACAAGCTAAAGCACAAGACTTCCCCATATTCCTTGTCCAGGATAAGAAAACTGGTAAAGTTCTTAGGTGAAAGAACTGTGCTCAAGTTAGCTAGAATTGTGTTGCACCTCTTCTAGCATCAGGTTCCATCCATGAGGGTAGGTCCTAGTTGAAATGTTTAGGTATCGCTTCTTGTCACATGTAGTCAAAATTCATGTAGCTACCTTTTATTTATTTTGGATGCAGGTATTAGCACTATTTAACTAATAGTTCTTGCCTTGCAAACTCCTACAGGGTTTCACTTATACAAAAAAGCCCCAAAGTTTGGAGTCACCATTTCTGGACTGCATTGCAAAACTGAAAAAGGCAAAGAACAGGAGCATTTTCATTGTTCAGTTTTGAAAGCAGACTCTGATAAGTTCCTTTATTCCTCTCCTCAAGTTCACCTATTTGGATTCTATTATTGTGACAGAGCATACCTATCACAATAATAGCACCAAGCTGAGTTGTGTGGCTGACACACCTGAGGGACGGGATGCCATCCATAAGGACTTTGACAGGCTCGAGAATTGGGCCCATATGAACCCTCATGAGGTTCAACAAGGCCAACGTCAGGGTCCTGCACCTGTGGTCAGGGCAACCCCGGTATCAATACAGGCTCGGGGATGAAAGAATTTAGAGCAGCCCTGCCAAGAAAGACTTGTGGGTACTGGTGGATGAAAGCCAACTGGAATGATGGAGTATTCCACCTGGAGTACTGCATCCAGCTCTGGAGCCCTCAGCACAGGAAAGACATGGACCTGTCGGAGCAGGTCCAGAGGAGGGCCAGAGGGATGGAATACCTCTGCTATAATAACAAGCTGAGAGAGTTGAGGTTGTTCAGCCCGGAGAAGAGAAGGCTGCAGGGAAACCTTATTGCGGACCTTCAGTACTTAAAGGAGGCTTTTAAGAAAGATGCGGACAGACTTTAGGTAGGGCCTGTTGCGATAGGACAAGGGGTAATGGTTTTAAGCTAGAGGATGATGCTTTTAGACTAAATATAAAGAAAAATTTTTTTTTACAATGAGGGTGTTAAAACACAGGTTGCCCAGAGATGTGGTAGATGCCCATCCCTGTAAACATTCAAGGTCAGGTTTGACGGGGCTCTGAGCAACCTGATCTAGTTGAAGATGTCCCTACTTATTGCAGGGGGGTGGGACTAGATGACCTTTAAAGGTCCCTTCCAACCCAAACTATTCTATGATTCTATATATTTTAGGCATCTTCAGTTATGAACTTGTTAATTCAAATACTGACCCCATTAAGATATGATACAGGTCTTTCAAAGCATGTGAAACTACAGAGACAGTACGCTCTCTTAAATTACTCTAAATCTGTCAAGCTGCAGAATGAAACAACATTTTAGAAATGGTAGCCGACAGATGAATACATCACAGAGATAAGATTTAAAGCCAGTCAAAATGGTTAGTGGCAGCTCTAAAGGTAAGTGTTTTTAACAGACATTTACATTTTAAGTCTTGGCAAAATTCAGATAAGGTTTTCTATTTAGTCTTAAAATGTCAGAAGAGTTACTGGATGCATTACTGTCTTGGACAATGAAGATCCATGAATGTATATGCTCATATGCACAAACAAATTTATGAATGGAGATTTCTGGATCAGAGGTGACTTAGCAAGAGGAACATTAAGAGCTTAGAAATATTTGCAACATTTCAGGAAAGGAAACTCTGCCAAACTGTATATTTAAAAAAAAAAAAAAAAACAACAAAACAAACAAAAAAAACCACAACCAAAACCCAAACAAACAAAAACCTGTGTAAATTCAATTGCTAACAATAATATGCCAGCCATAATGACTGAATTCAGTCATTAAAAAGTAAAATAAAGAAACAGCTTCCTGTGCTAGCCTCAATATAACTACATCTATCAAGTCTCATCTGTAATAACCTGGCTGATGTTTGCTCTGTGAAGTCCGAATCGCTAATTCCTTCAATTTACACCAACTTCTTGGCTTTCAGGAAAAAAACCGTTTTCTGTCTAAATATACTTACACTTAGCAATGAGAAATGAATCCCTCTGCAAACAATTCTCCACACTGGCAATCACCTTTGTTAGTAATTATTTATAGTGCAGAAGCACCAAAGCTTTCCGCTTTCAGACTTAACATTACTACTATTACTACCATTTCCGAGGTACATCCAGGATAACTATCAAACATTTTTCCAGTATACTTATAGCTCATATTTTCCCCTTTCTTTCTACGGTGCATAAATATTACAAAAGCCTCATAAAAAGGTGGTTTTGAAGAAGCATTACAGTAAGCATCACTACTATGTAAGTCTTTACAACACTGATCGAAACATTAACACTTCTGGCGCACATTTCACAGTTTGCGTGGAGCAACAATGGGACCCTGATGACAAACAGCAACTTTGCACCTGCGGAAGTCAGCATTGCTCACAGTATACTACTTGCTGCCAATAACTGCATCCACAAGCAGTTTCAAAACAAACCCCAAATTTAAAATACCCTGAAATTAATGTGAAGGTATGGAAAAGTAAAATAAACATTCTCAGTATTTCAACCTAACAAAAAAACTGGGAAAAAAAATCAACACAACAAACAACTGTTTCTGCTCTGTACAAATCGTATTCTGCATTAATTTCTGCAGGCAGTTCAAAGTTTAAGCAACTAAAAATCTTCACTTGGTCTTGTAGGTGGTCAGTCACAAAGATTTAATACAATTGCCTGTTTCGCAACAGATGCAATTCATTATCTGTTTTTAATCTAGCAACTTTTTAACATTTACATAGTGTCACAAAAGGCCTGTAGCTTTATGACCCATTTTCCTGAAATGTTGAATCCAACAACTAAGTACATACCTAACCCTGGAAAATAAAATCCATGTCCAAGTAATCCATTTTTCAGAGAAACCGCATCTCATCACCGCCACAGGGGAAAATCAGAAATGCAAGGACACTGCTTCTCACACCACAGTATAAAGAAATCTTTGCTCCAGTCACAAACCAAGTCTCACTTCCCTGTTTAGCAAACACTGACATACATAGACCAAAATAGCCTGTGAATCATATGGGACTTGAAAAACTTACAGTGTCCTACATACAAGCTCTTACTGTCCCATCTCGCCATGCTGAAACTTCTACATAGCCATACTAATAATTCTAGATTCACATTTCAAGCATAGCAACTGTAGGGAATACAGACACACCAGAAAACATACTAGCAGTCATCCACAAGACTTCTGTGAGTGTAACATATATAAAAAAGGACAAGTGCACTCAACACACACAAAATCTTATTCACATTGCACCCCAGCAACGAGAAGCACCACCATCCATATGGTCATTACTTGACTCTTAGCATCAGGTGTTCTAGGATTTCTATGAGACATGTAATAATACACAGCTACCTATTTCAAAGACACTGCCTATGTGAATTCATTTTTGAGCTTCTCTGCTGATTAAAGAGAATATACTTGACCTAAATCTTCTATTGAAAAGACAACTACGGAATACACATCTGACTTCATCTTGTACTGGTTATGCTGTATCACATTTCTGCATGCAGAAGTGAAAGACATCAAATCAAGCAGTGTGTCAAAATTAACGTGTAGTACAAGAGCCTTTTCTGCTACATTGGTAACCAATTTTGCCCTGCATTTCCCAGTCCGCTGTGCCTATTTGTTGAATTTTAGTAATTAATTATTATTACTGAATTTTTTAGTTGAATTTTTCTTTTTATCATATCATGATGTAGAAATAAAGACATTGTATCAGAAATTATTTATGAAATAATGACAGGCAGAGCCTGATTTACAGCTATACATTTGAAAACCCTGGAAAAATTTATTAAAGGCCTTGTGCCAAGTTCTATCATAAATTGAAACCTCCTCTCGAAGTTAACAGAATGTAAGATTGCATTGACTGGATAAAAGTTTAGAAATAAATTATTGAAAATTGGTGACCAGCTCACTGTTTGAGAACTACTTTTATTCTATTTGAAATACTCATTTAAAGTCTTAGAACAAGGAGAAATAATATGGATCCATTAAAAACAGAGAGAGAAGAAAATAAGCAATGATTTATTTTTAACTGAACACTGATGATCTTTATTTTTTACTAGATACTGGCCTAACAGGCAGAACATGCTATCACTGTCTTTAATGCAATCAGTACTATCACAGGGCAGCATTAACCTCACAATTTATGCAAATGGTGTTATTTTGCACAGTCATCAGCTACTTGCAATGCCTGAGTCACATGAATAACGGAAGTACTACAAACGGAAAGAATTAAGGTGACAATTATTTAAGTTCTATTCAGACTTGAGCTGAAGTGGAACTAGAGGATAATAAACCAACTCTCAGTCCTTTGCTTTCTTCTGTACTCTGCCATAAGTATAACACACACCAGTGTCATTATATTACACACAGATGTTTCCATCTTTTTCTTTTTCAAACAGATGAATCAGTAATTATGAAAGGAAAAGCACTGCTATATTTAATATTGCGATTCACAAACCCCTGTCATATTAATAATTCACAAAAGTCACTGAACTGCATGACGTGTTATGCTGAAAGATTTTATTAGGAATTGAGTCTCTCAAATGTACATTTTTATTACCTGTGTTTGCACTGGCAAAATACAGTCTGCTCTCATTTGCATTTAAGCAATAAAAATAACAGGTGCAATAGTTTTTCAGCAAGGAAACGTTCCTGAGAGAAGGAACTCTCTTACCATATATAAGGCTGCCTTGCTAGGTGTTTTTTTGTTCTGGCTAAAGAACTGGGAATCTTTCACCAGGAACTAGTAATATAGACCATATTCATTAGTAAAGGCAAGCTTAGTGTTGACCTAAGAACTACAGAAATAGTTGATGAAGAATGTGCCTCAATATGGCTAGAAGTGGATTTAAAACCCTTTCTCGTTTAAAAGACAAAAACCTCCATAAAAATTTCCACTGTTTTTCTGAGATAATTACCTACCCTACCATCCATTCCCTGGGCAAAACAACTACAATGATCTTAGCCAGCAAATACCTTGTCTTCTCCTAGCATATGCTCCTCTATACAAAGCCTTACTATGGCGGATGAAACAAACTGTGGAAGGAAAGTCTCAAAGATCCAGAAACTAGTAATGATGTAGTAACACGACATAAGCAAGTAATGATTGATTACCTTTTTATGGCTGTAATAAAAGATACTCAGTTCTTTTTCTATTATAAAATATTCAGTGTTATTGTATCATGTTTCACGCTTTAAACTGATGTGCGAATGACATCTATTATTCTCTAAACTCACCATTTAAATATATGATGCATTGTTGAAATGTCTGAGGTCTACATAGAAAACAAAATACATTGCAAAGTACAGTTTTCTTTCCATAATGATACATATGCTAAATAAACTGCTCCCATGGTGAATGATGACACTGACTCTACCTGCACGGTGTTGTTTAGTTTTACATTATTCAATGCTTTTGAATTGTCAGTTTTAATTAGAAAGAAATCTGGCACAGAGAGAGCGCTTGCATAGATCACATTTTACGTCTGCATTTTATCCTACACATACACTGTGCTGTTGACCTCTTGAACTTAACATTTTTAAGGTTTTTATGTAGCTAAACCTATTACCTATAGTAGTTATATGGTTAAATAGACTATCAACATTTCTGTTTATAAAGTTTCTAGTCCATATTTGTCTATATATCATAACAGGAGTATGGATAAACTGCATATAGACTAAATTGCTGAAACTAACTGGTCTTTTGTGCCATTCAGACACTGCTGGACCTGAGAAAAGCCCCACAAAAACCAGGTTCTTTTGTGGCTCTGCATACTGACTGTCACAGAAGCAGTTTGGCTTGTTTATCATGTAGCTAATATTCTGGATGGTTCTTTTCCTTTGTTAATACATCTTATTCACTTCTCCAGCACCTCTGACACTACACAGCAACTATACATAGTTATTATTTAGTTAGTGAGTGGGAGATATCTGTTCCTTATATATGCATGCAAAGAGAGTCAAGGTTGCCATCGGTCTCTGAGGGAACCCACCAAAACCAGCACTCCACCATTAGAGATCTATGCATGTGCAAATGGGGAGGATCGCAACCCCGTTTAGTCACACTTGGTAACATTTTACAGGATACATGTGACACTGGTGAACAATTGTCATGTGGGGGCAGGACATTCAACGGAGATCCAAACCAAGTTAACTCTATGCCTTTTAAGCACGTCCTGGAGCTCTGAGTGGCTTGATGTCCTCTCTTAGGAGGATCTGACAGCCAGTCTTAAACTAACGTCTTCCTTGAAGAGGAAGGTCTTTTGGAGAGGCAGTAAGAAGTTAACACTAACGTGTCCCTGCTCTCTGGGAATGCTGGGAACAGAAAATTGAGAAACTCTCAAGTCCCAGTCTAGGGCCAACTGTCCTAAACCTAATCCTGATTGTGATTTCTTCAGGAAGCAGATTTGGCCAGTAAAATAGAGATGATGATATTATGAGTGCCTAACAGATGTAGTACAAAAATATTATCTATGGAGTACTTTGAATATGTAGCTGGTACAGTATGGTGATATGAGTTGCTGACAGTGTAATTCACTTTGTCTAAATCTATATTGCTTTTCCCACGCTTGCCTGAATGAATTGCTGCCCCACATTGCCCATGGTGGATGTTGCCTTAAATGACTGTGCTATGCAGATCCAAGCTTCGGGTAGTACCAGCGTTTGATTTTCCTGCATGATGAACCATGTACCCAGCTGCAGGCTTGAGCGGGTGAGCAAAAGGTTCAGATTTCAGTCAGCGCAACAGCCATGCTCTAGGCCTCCCTCCATGGCTTCTCCCAACTAAGCTGCATGAATAAAGATTACAGTGTCAGCAACATCACTTGGATGGAATAAACCTTATTAATCCAAATCTTCAAGGCTACCCACAACATTCATCTGAACAGCACTGTGAATGAAAGACAAACTAAATCTGTGCACAAAAAGACATAACTATATCCTGTTTAACAAGGGGCAAAGTTATGCTTTAACAAGGTTTACCTCTGTTCATACTTGACTTGAGGAAAAAAAATAAACAATACAAGTGACTAGAATAATAATGAGCAATAACTTCCAGGGTCACTCTAAAACTGTTTCTAAATGACTTTTGTAAAAAGATAAAAATTATTAATATTCACAACATAAATCCTGAATTGCCGGAGGTTGAGAGAGGAAGAGTTACCTCTTGCACTTTTCTTAATAAGCTTGTTACCAGCCATTCTCAGAAATAAGTGAACAGACTGGACTGATGGTGAGCCTGAGCCACTAGAGCAGTACCTGTTTGCTATATTCATCCAGTGCTCTCAGGTAGTCAGCTCTTATTCAAATTATATTTGAGATGTTTATGAAAGACAAGTTCATAAATAAATTTCTTCTTGGTGGATGAAAATGGATAATTTCCCTTAACTTTGATTAATGAGATACTAATTTCTTCAGTTAAGGGGAAAAAAATTTTCCTTTAAAATCATTAGGAAAAAAAGAGTCTTTTTTCATTCTCTATAATAAACGTTTCACATGGTTATGATTCAATATGTTTTACACTACACTGGTAATTCTCATTATTCTTCAAATACCATATTTGAGGAGGTTGATACACCATTAACATGATTAACTTTTTAATAGAAGTTAAGCCATATGGAACCAATCTGCACCATTCGGCCATATAAATGACTAGATAGTGAAGGTCAGCTTCTGCCCCACTGCACCTGTGCAATTTCACTGGCTTCACTTGAATTTGCAGGCCTAGACCAAGGGAGGAACCTGTCTCTCTCTAGAAACCGAGAGTATAAGCAACTTTCTACTTCTTCCCAAAACAGGGGTAGTCCATAAAACAGCAGGGATGGATCAACATGCTAAACATGTCTGCATACAACCTGCAGAAAAGAATGTTGTCACCTGCCTGGTGGCTTCCCTGCCACCAGAGAAGCATTTCTCCAGATAAATTTAGGTTCATGGATATGAATCACATCCTTTAACAGATTTTGATAAGGATAGTGAATTTTGTTCTTTTTTTCTGTCAATCATTACATCTGTAAAACACACAGTAGCTGAATTAACAGTGCAGTTGCCCAAAGGAGCAGCACCATCGTTTCCCACAACTTTTTGCCCCTGCCAGGAATCCAGTGACTCTATCATGCAACTCTCTGTTCTGAATGACATCCTGTGTGGCTGATCCCAAGGTCGTGAGACAGCAAAGCACGCCCAGTAGTCCTGTCAATTTCACCATTAATCTTAAACACAGGTAATGTCAAAGCAACTCTCGGACTGAAGGACATTTGCTGCCCCCAAAAGCACACAAACCTTTCATCTCTTTCATCCCTTCCCCCAAGTCACTGTCCACAATTTTCTTGCCATCTGCCCTAATAGGCTTTGCCTGTAAGTAACGAGGGCTCATATTTCTCCCATCCAAACCATCTTCTTCCCCATGTTACATACACTGTGCCTCCCCTCTCTTCTCTGTTCTTCTAAAGGTGTTGTGGAAATAACACATTTTCCTGACACAACACCTCCTGGGTAGCTGCTTCCTACAGCTGGGGTGGAAAAGGCAATGAAGATAAAACACAGCTCGGCAGTGAATCACAAGCCTGAACAGATCTCAGAGGTCATCTAATCCATCCCTCTGCCCCAAGGGAGGCTCAGTGATCCCCATGTCATTTCCTACAGACATCTATGTCACCTGCTTTTAAAAACTTCAGTGACAGAAACTACACGAGCTCCCTAGGGAATATATTCCAATGTTTCACCACCTTCACATAAAAAAGTTCAGTCTCTCCTCACAGGTCACATTTTCTAGGCTTCAGGTCTTTCTCCTCTCTTTCTTTACAAGTCTCATCAGGCCTTTTCTATTTTTCTCACACAAACAACTCGTTAAAGCAGTTGCCTTCAAAACTTTTGAAAGTGATCATTGAAAAAAAAAAAAAAAAAAACTTAGTATATATTGCTGCTGGAATTAAATTGCCTTTTTCCATTGTCCAACTGTAACATACTTTTAAGACTTACAATGACAAAATTATTCAAGTCCTGCTTGTTTCAGCTGTATTGGCTTTATTGCGAATATGCATGTGTAACAGGAGAAACAAGTCCAGGTAGTCACTGTTGTCATATGTGTGTTTATAACGCCTATTACTAGAAACAGTATAACATTAACAGTAAAACATGAACCATCAAATGAAGGAATTTTTGAGATTTAAAGACAAATCCAATTTTCCATAGTCAAGGTAAAGTCACGTTTGATACACATAACCCCAGTGTTAAAAAATAATGACCTATCAAAGAGATGAAATTTATCTTTGCTCAAGGAAGCACTTTCATTAGCAACACACTAGGTCCACTAGCGAGATTTCTCTCACATTTTTCCTATACCCTGTGAATTCATATGTCACCCAATTTTATATTTTTAAATCACTGAAGAAGTAAAAGAGGAAAAGAACTAAAGCAATACTATAGTTAACCCACATCATCGTGGTTATTGTTGGCTTTACTATACTCAAGGAACAGAGAGAAAGAAAGTGCATGTAAAGGTCATATAAAGAAATACCTCATTTTGTAAATGAATTTAGTCTGCTGCGTGGAGCAGCAAGGACAGAGGACCCCTTACCAAGATTTAAAAACTCTGAAAACAGAAGAGAAAACTGTAGTTATTCACAGAAAGCAACGGATCAGGAACTTCTCTAATACACTGGTTTCAAGGTAAAGTATTTCTTTGTTTTAAATAGTGGATTTCAAAAGCCAAAGACTCCAGAAGAAAGACTTGGTTTTCTCCCCAGTACAATTGTTTTCCAATATAACAAAGCAACTCATTAGTGCCTGCAAATGTGTTTCTATATGTATGTTACTATCATACATGCAGCACTAACGTATCAAAGGATCAAATACAAGGACTGTGAAAGGACTTCAGGCCTTTACAGATGAGAAGTGTTAAAGATTGTTTCATCTTTAAACAAAATTTGAAAAAAAAAAAACCAAAACACAAAACTAATCACAAAACAGAACAAACAAAGCCCATTTTCAGAACCAGTTTAACTTACATGTTCATTATGCAATTTAAACAAAGAATATCAATGAGAAATTAAAATCTGTGATAGTCCTCCTTGAGCTTAAGGTGTCCCTGGAAAAATTTCAGAGATAAATCCATTCCCTCATGATTTTCACAATCTTTTAAAAGGTGTGGCAATGTCAGATATAACAGATACGAAGAATTTTATTACAGCTGACCAACTGAGCATTCCCGAGAAACATTACACAGAGATGAAGAACCAACACTTTGCTACTGAAGGTTTCCCATACTTCATATACCTCAAAATCAGATGCCAGCATATTTCATGATGACTTCTGATCACAGGGAAAATATAATACAGGCTGTCATTGATACTCAAGGTATATTTTGACTCATTTCAGACAAGCCACTCCATTTACAATCACAGAAGAACATCTGGTCCTTCTGATCCAAATATCAAGTGAAGATAAAACATGAGAAAATCTAAGTGCATCAGTAGTGACCCCAAAAGTACTAAAAATCTCCATCTAATTTTTAAAACACCCATAACATACAAAAGAGGAGAATATTGATTTGCAAAATCCACAAGGGATTATTTTCCTCAGATTACAAAACTAACAGACATGAAAGTCCAAATTTTAACATCACTACATATGCCCATTAAATATACATCTGAATCTCAACATGTAGCAAGTACACTGCAGTAATTATATTGTGCATTTAGCAGAATCTAAGGCATAAATTTATAAATTTAAGACAAAGTTTCTTCAAATGTTATTACAGATGACTACATCTCAAAACATAAATCATCATTCAGACAAAAACCATTAACCAAAAACTCAAAACAAACTAAAAAAATGAACCAGAATGCAAAGAACGTCCTAGAGGCAAGATTAGCAAACAATTACACCAGCCAGTGGTAACAGTTACAGTACACAGCTTTTTCAATTTTTCTTCTGAAAAATCTGCTTTGTGCTCCCAGTACAGCAAAATCATCCTGCTGTTTTCTACATTTAAAAAAAATGCAAATCATCAATAATCAAGAGAGCATCAGCTGATCACATTTCAGAATGCAGCATGGGAGTATTAAGTGACCGAGCATTGATCAAATGACGACAGAATCTGGAGACCGAGTCTCAAGTAGTATCGGTTGACCCTGATGTTAAGTATGTTCATATTATATAAGCCTACACTGAAGTACTGTTTCTGCTGCTGGAAAGTGCTGTTAAAACTCTGCACACACAAATATATTTGCAAAGTCAAGCACCTACAAATACATTCCACCTCTTCAATCAATCAACCAATTTTAAAATGGCCTGCTCTTAAACCAACTTTCTGGCAAGGAAACATGGATCAGTACCTGAGCCAACCATTTCACTGGTCTCAAGGTAAATTCTCTCAGCATTTAATGTGTGTCACTTGCAGGAAAATTCCTTTTCATGTAATAAGCTACCAGCCACTGAATGATTTAAAATGAAGGTACCTTTTCTTTTCTCACGTACCTTGCACATACACAGAGGATTGAAAGAAGGCAGCAGTATTTCAAAAGATTATGCTTGCATATCCCTTCTAAATGTATACGGTTCTCTAGGGAACAATCAACTCGGCAACGTCTGTGATACTCAGGCTATAATTACCAAAATGAGATGCATAACCTTTATTATACCAGCAAACAGTTAACTTTACAGATTATTTCTCTTACTTTAGTGCTCTCAAACCTTTCACCTTTTTTTAAGTAATCAGCTGCTTCCAATCTTCCACATTGCAGCTACTGTGCATTCAATGCCAGGTGCTGCACACCTCGCTAGCACAAACTCAGCACAATGCAAGACCTTCTTTAGCCCATATAGTTTCATACACTGCTGTAGCATGACAGAATGCCTTTGGGATTTAGCAAATTCAAACATATTCTGTTGCTACATCACACAGAAAAATGCCTTGAAAGTCTCCCTGTTTAAAAAAAAAAAAAAAGCAACAGCCTACACCTCCAAACATGACAGTGCATTCCTGGCATAGAACATGCAATGCAAGAAGAGAATAATGACAGTATTTCTGTTACCTTCAGTCACATAGTTGTGGTCTCGAAGAAAGCTGTGGTTAATTTTTCGTGCGTCCGTGTCCTCGCCCATTTACAGCAGGATTACTCAGCATGCCTATCCGCAGTGGACTGATAGCATCAGCAGAGGTCGTCACAAGAGCACCATCCATGCTGCCACTGCCTAGCAGAGGCGGAGAACGCACTGGGCTACTGAGCACAGCATAATTAGAGCTAGTGATGCAGCACAGATTTGGGTGGGTGGGGGGAATAACGATCAGGAAAAAAAGAAAAAAAAACAAAAAAAAAAAAAAAAAAAAGAAAAAAAAAAAGAAGTAGTAACAGGAGAACGACGGAGGGAAAAACGGCTCCGATAAATTATGAATGCAGAAAGCCAGTAGGGAGCTTGCGTGAAGGGAATACAGGCACTTCTCCCGCAGTTAAAGAATAACCCAATTGTTTAGTCAGGTACTCCTTAAACAAGCGCCCACGCAGAGTCTCCTCCAAGTGCCTGCTGCTGGGGATCTTGCTGGGTGCTGTAAAGTGGCAATCAGCGTACTGCAGCAAAACCCGCCCGGCGAAGGGCTCTGGCTGCTGTTGCTGCTACTGCTGTCATATGCCGGTGCTGCATCAGAGTAGGCCCCTCCCAGTCAGCCGCCCGCTGCCCAACCGCACAGGATCTGCATGTAGGAAAGTGAAAAATGAGACTGCAGGTAATTATTTTAGCTCTTCTGCTGGTAAGAGGGGCAATAGGGGAAAAAAAAAAAATATCAAGGGAGAATAAAAGTTCAAGCTCCTTAAATGGGTCTGCATTGACACGGGCTGCACGCTAACCCGCGACCACAATTTCGTGCTGGTTGATACTGTCAGATGCAGCAAAAGCAACAGTCGTTCAGTGTCAGCCTGTATAAATATTACTGGAATTGTCAAATACCTGCCTATGCAAACGGAATCGTTAGAGGCAAGGCAACCATTCAGCAACAGCAAGATAAAATAATTCCTCTTTATCTTTTATTTTTTGGCACTTTTGTAGATAAAAAACAGATTACAAAGTATGAAAAAAAATGAAGGCCAGAAAACAATCTCCCCTGTACCAGAAAGGAAGACTGGACAAAGGGAATGTTTGCAGGTCGTGGAGTTTTTAGAGCTGCTGCTTTCATTCACTGCATTATCCCATCACCTTGAAAAAGCAATGTTGAAATCTGTATACTCAGAAACAGAAAAACAAATAGAACAGGAAAATTACTCACTTGCGTAACAAAATAAAGCTTGTTTTTTAGTTGGAGTGTTTAATGGCTTATATTAAACCAAAATTCTTTCAACTGAACAGACAAGCAGTTTCCTTAAACTTTCAGTATCTGTTCATGAAACCATGAACTGTTTGCTGCAGAAGGCATGTATTCTGAAAAGGCGTAAGCACCACTGGAGTTTAGAAAATTGAATAGAAAACAAATAGCTGTGTACCAAAGCCACCACTACAGCATGAAAAGGCAGTATGCAATCACAGAACCAATTTAGAGGGCAGAAGGATGGTCCTGTGGTTTAGGCCCTGGAATCGAACACAAAAAATATAATTCAGCTGTCAGCATTGCTACAGCATTTTGTGTAATCCTGCATGAATCTTGCACAGTTTTTTGGGTTTGGTTTTGTTTCTTTTTAATGAAGCTAGGGCATATGGTTCTTGAAGGGAAATTCAAGTACCCTGCTATTACTATAAAACGGATGTCGACTTTGAAAAAAAAAGTCAAGAACCTGCCCAGGGATAAACATCTGATTTCAGGCTGAAGTAAGGTTGTGAGAGAAAGAATAACAACAATGGAATGACCTTCTCCCCTTTCTCATTGATGAAACAAAATAAAACACAACAATCTTCAACCTGACAAGTAAATATTAAAAAATCTTCACATTTGAGAAGGTGGGAAAGTAAAAGGTTATTCAACGCTTGCACCTGTATAGAGCACATTTTATTTATATGCAGCTTTTGTAGGTGACAATACTAGAAGCATTATCTCTGCATTGAGAGCATCAGTCAAGACTGTGGTGGTACCGAGAGCTCTCCAGTGCCCAGCCTATCCTCTTCAGCCATTTGCTGCCTTTGCCAATGCTTGTTCATGTACCAAATCCTTTCGACTTCAGGATATCCTGTCTGCTTACACACTGATACCATCAACTTTTCAAGGCTGTGCACAAAAACACTTTAGAGGGTAAATGAGCCAGGAAGCAACACCAGACAAACCAGGACATGCTGCTTCACAATCAGCAACGTTTTCCTTATGGATATGCACGGACTGGTACATAGCTAAAGCCTTAGGTACAAAGTGGTACCCCAAAACAAGGATCCAGTCCTGCCAGCAGCTTTGGGTGGACAACAGTGAATTCTATTATTCTGAATTTTCTACCTGTCTTTTGGAAGCAAGTACAGCATCAATACTTGACAATATTAGCTACAGTCCAGAAAGTAACTGTGAGAACTTGTAAATATAACGAATGAGAATATATACCTAGAATTTAATTGAAATGAGGAAGGAGGCCTTGGAAATACTGATATTTATTTTGTATAAAATAATCCTAATTTATGTGATGGAGCTCATTTATTTTTTCCTTCCCTGCCACATTATTTTGTCATCTTGTATTTGAAATATGAAATCCCAACTCTGCTGAAGTCAGTGGCAAAGAGTACAACAAACAGCAAGTTTACACTCAACTATTTAATGCCACAGTTAGACTCGCCTGGGTCAAGAAGGCACTTCCCTTCAGTATTTGTGCAGGAGATAGTCAAACTGTCTGGTCTTGGAAAAATAACCTAGATGCTTCTGTTAGGAACCTAAGCTCCCTATAGACTCAGTGTAGCTTTTGGAGGGCAATTAAGAGCATCTGAATCAGAAGCCTCTCTGTCAGCATTTTATATATTCATGCTCAAGTTTCTGTCGGGCACCCAAGTTAGATACGCAGCATTAGAGAGTGGGGATTCTTCTGTGGAGGTAACACTGAGCAGCCACCTCCCATTGTTACGATGACTGCTGAAACCGTATTTGATCCTCAAAATCAAGCAATACGGTTGACTAAAAACGCATAGGAATAATTTATATTTACAAATACATAGAAAATGAGCATGTGTTCTTTCCAAGGAAAAGAATTATATAGAAAATTTATTCTTGAAAATAAATAGATAATAAGTTATGTGAATGATGTGTAAAGTCTCAAAAAAGCCATGCTGACAGTCTGTGAAAAAGCACTGCAAATCGTTTTCTTGGTAAATGCCTCTAAATTACTGTGACCAGGGTGTCTGCAATTTCTACAGTGCCTGAGAGAACGTTCCTGCCCTTCCACATAAGCTCAGGAATCATTGCCCCTCACTTGTCCTCAATTAGTTGAAACTTTATGATTTCTATGGTCTATCATTTTGAGCCTTCCCCCTTATTTGTTAGGTGTAATTTCAGCAGCTAAAGAGTGTTTTCATTTATTCTAGGAGGCAAGTGGACTTTTTTTGTGAAGTCAAAATAATAACTCCCATCCAGAGATTATTTTTTCCTCTCACCATTTGAATTTGAGAGGTTCAAGACAACTTCCTTAGGCATCACATCTGGGTCAGATCATGCTTACCCTGTTCTTCCCACTCTTAAATAAAAAAAAAAAAAAAAATCTCATAAGGAGGAACGGAATGAGGTGGAAGCTTTTAACAAAAACACTAGACAATATGTCCTGTGTGTATGCAAATGCTTTCCCAAGATTATGAGCCAAATCCTTACTGTGTGGCAAATATTACTAGTCCGCTGACTTAAGTAGGTCAATTCACATGAGAAAGATTAGCAAAATTCTGGTCTAAATTTGTAGCGCAATGCAAATTTGTGAGACAACATTTGTGAATAACTAGCTGTACCATTTTAAAATGCTACTTATTATCAATCCCACTGATAACCTACATAAATTGAACTGGTCAAATATCCAGGGAGAGGGTCAGGGGAAAGGGACCTTTGATAAAAAAACATATTTGTACTTTCACAGTAGTTCACAGTTCTACTCAAAAAACAACCCACTAATTGAGCTGAATACTGT